>JAHPZR010054430.1:0-2500 GCA_019787425.1 Platygyra sinensis | reverse complement strand
ATATCATGTTTTGAGTCGTTTTGTAAATTTTGGGGGATTTTTAGGTATATTTGGAAATAATAGTTTTTCTCAAAGGATTAGTAAAGATTTATGGAAATAGGAAATTTGAAGATTTGGTGTTGTTGTAAGATTAGAGTTTGAAGTTAAAAAATGGTAGATACACTCCAAACAGTTGCCAACAACCTGGGGTGCCATGTGCGGTCGGGCAGCTGTCTGGTGGTGTTCCATAACCCTTTCTTCCCTTTCAACCTCTCTTTAAACTTACCAAAATTTCACTTAAATTTAGGTGACCCCCGCCTTAAGAGCGACTTGCTGTAACGATCACTATACCTATGCAAGATAGAAAAAAAAAAAATCGATTTTCTGAAAATGTCAGGAGAAGGTTTTTACTAACTTGTTTCAAAACTGTAACTTTGAGGTTGTTTGGATTTTTATTTCTTCTCCAGACGCCTTTTGCATTTTGCCTCTAAAAGAGCCAAAACTCGGCACCTGAAATTGCACTTTTGCGAAGGCTGGCAAGCCAAAATATTGTGCGTGGCTGGAAAAGCTAACCATATTATTAAAATATAATGTTTTAGTACTTATTTTGCGTTGTCAGATCCACATGTAATTTGAACCTGAATTTGAACAAATTTTCAAAATTTTACGCGACGGCGATGTCGCGTCACGTCCAAATTTAGGTCAAATTCGTGGGCCAAAAGTCAATCTGGTACATCAATTTACTGCCCAAAACAATTTTTCTGGATAAAAGTATCACTTCATCTTACTTTTTATCGCAAATCTAGCTTGGGTAAATAAAAACGAAAAAATTTGACAGCATCTTGAAAACAGGCACTTGAGTAATCGCTTGACATTTTGACCTTTCACGTCGCGAATTATATCTCGAGCGTTGACTCTGAAAATGTTTGTCTGTGGGTCTCAATCCGTAAAATAATGTTTAAAGCCTCCAGATATCAGTTATAGTAATTTAAAGACAGTTTCTAGTCCGAAAATGAGCATGTTTACCAAAGGCTAATTTGAATAATTCATTAGCTTAAACAAGTGCGTTTCGCGAGCACAGACAATGCACGCGACAAAAATGTCGGTTTGTAAATCGTTATCGGGAGAAATCTTGAGGAAAACTAGAAGAATAAATAGTTTACTAAATACTTCGAGCTATTTCTTACCTTAATCTCGCCTACCGTGATAAGAAATGGTAACACTGCTGCGACTTCATAGCTTGTTCGAAACACTCTTGACGGTTGCCAGGCTACAAACAAAATCACAGACACAGGACTCCCAAGGTCGCGTGAGATGCGGCGGACTTGTTTATTTATCTTAATTGTAACTGTTTGTTTGGTTGTCTGTTTGTTTTTGAAATTGATTGTTTTTTTTTATTTTTGTAATATATAAGTTTTAGTTAACATTTATGTCATTTTGTTTCGCATACCCAATCAATATTATCTTCTGTGCTTACCGCATGTCAACCAGCATGCTTCAGGATAACAGGTGCGCACTTCTGGGAATCCCAATCTCGTTCCCAGAGCTTCGTTTCCCTTGACCAGCGGTCGGAAAACGAGAGCTCTAGGAGCAACCATTTCAGGCATGCGCCATAGCATGAAATAGATGCAGATTGAGACTGCGCAGTGAACGGATAACCAGAATTCGGTTATTTCCCATTGTTATTTCAAAACGGATGCTCCCAGAGCTCTCGTTTCCGACCGCTGGTCAAGGGGAACGAAGCTCTGGGAACGAGATTGGGAGAATCTGCATGTGTTGTGGGAGGCTGTGCAAAGAGTACTTAAGGCCACCTTTGAAATTCTCTGTATTTGAGACTTGGAGACTTCCTTGGACTGTGAATCGAGAAATCTCTCACGAGCCACATCTATGAGCGCCAAGCCTCCTGGGCGCGTCACTGTAGACCCTCAGGTGCGTTCCTCAGAAAACTAAGTTACTCTCCAGGAAACTTCCTGTGATGAATTAATTCAACAAAGAGACAGATTTGTTGACGGACCAAGTTAAGTGTTTTTGTTGGCTGAGTCAACAGAACGGGAACTTGATAGAATCTTATTAACATAACGTTCTTGGAAAATCAAATTGGGGGTCTATGAGAAAGTCTCGCTGGGCTTATGGACTATGGAAGGAAATTATACCAGGGTGATAGTTTTCTTAAAATTTGATGCAAGTATGTTTGAGTGAGCTTTCTCGAAGAAGCTACTACTAGATCCCTTCCCATGGTCTTATATCTTATATCATTGTCTTTCTCCCAATCATAATCCAGAATGGTGTAATTTGCACTGGTGGTTACACTTTTGCACTGGAGTTACACTTAAACTGCACTGCTCTCAGCCCAATCAGAATCGAGTAATATTTTCATGTGTATTATTAATGCTCAAATCAAGCTGCTTATAGCCCATCACACTCGAGAATTTGTTATAGTTTTGATAAGGGTTTTATCGGACTTTAGTAGGAACGCGCGCGAGGGGATCTACACGCCCAGGAGGGCTGGCGCTCATATGTG
>JAHPZR010054429.1:7500-15000 GCA_019787425.1 Platygyra sinensis | reverse complement strand
AATGGTTTCAACGGTTTGGTCTACCTAATGTAAGTAAATTTTCCCAATATTATTTTAAGTTGTAAATAAGCTTGTCCGTTCCGCACATTCTGAATTAATTCGCAGAAAGGGGTTGTATCACATTTATTTTTTGATATTCTTTTCTTATCGTGATTTTACGAACTCTGAATTCAAATTTGTAAATTACAAATTATGTAAAAGATGGGGGTTTCAATAACACAAAGAACACAAATGATTTCTAAGCATTATGTACCACTTGCTTCACACAAAAAGGCCTAAACTAGTTCTTATTTCCGGTATATTCCTTTTGTTCGAAACCAGTACAAAGTGTTCTCGATCTAATCAGACTAATCTGCCAGTAACGTTTACATCAATTGCATTTTGACAAGTACATGCAAGCAGGCGGGATCGGGATGGAAACGTTTCGTTGGGCGGGATGGCGGGATGAAGTAAAAAAGTGGTGAGAAGCGGGATGGACAAAGCCTATGTTGGACCCTCTAATATGTTTCTCTGAAAAGAGAGCTTTAAGGGGGGATTCTACCTGATTAGGAGTGAAATTTGAAGCAGTTTTTAAGGTGGCTCAAAACAGTTTCCAGTACATTAAAAGACTTAGATTTTGATGTGTCATTATAACCACTCTTTATCTATTGATGCTACAATCATGGTATCATAAAACTGCCCAATCACTGGAGAACACGTTAGTATTTTTTTCGTGCCACAATAAATTACCATAGCAATACTATGTCTTGCTAAAACACCCTTAATTCCAGCTTTAAGCGCTTATATTTCAAAACGACACGGTGAATTTTTTTCTTATGACAGAATTTTGATAAGGAGGATAAGATGCAACTTTTGGCAAAGTTTTAGAAAAAATTCTGTACATGGGGTTCAGATCCACCTTAAATTTTTAGATACTGATTTTCCAAGATTAAGTTCCATATGTGACGTTTAAGCTTAATCATTTATCTTTCTTAGCGATTAATGGTACTACACCGAATGGTCGGAGTGGTCTGAGTGCAGTGTCACATGTGATGGAGGAAAACAAAACCGTTCAAGAACTTGCACCAATCCACATCCAAAACACGACGGAAAGAATTGCGACGCTCTGGGCCCTGCTTCAGAGTCTTTAGAATGTAACCCAGACTCCTGCCGTGAGTTAGCCTCCGTCAAATTTATTATTATATTTTACATGTTAGCAAACATATATCAAGAACTCGCTGCTGGACTAGAAGGGGGGGGGGGGGGGGGGGGGGGCAAGGCAACGCTTGTTTCTGATGGCTGCCAAAGAACCAATCGACATTCTGCGATAGAAGTCTTGTTTCTCTGATTAAAGTGAACATTCACACTGCCAGTTTCAGCCGGCTGTGCCCAGCTTTATATCATATACACACGTTCGCCACTTTTATGTGGCGAACCTACAGATGACACTTTCCCCAAACTTTTTTCCTTGTTTCGCTTGTGGGATCGTTTACTGAGACAAAACAAAAAGATGAGATGTTATACTGTTCGCAGTATTGGTCTCACAAGAGAATGCGAGGCGAGGCGCGTTCGCAGATTTCTTCTCGTTCTTAAGGTGGCTTGTTATTTTTTTAAAATAACTGTCCAGGAGATTCTTGCCGTTAATTTTCCCTCATTAATTCATTTCTTCTTTGCATTCTTCTTCTTATCTTACTCCTTTTATTCATTTCTAGCAATAGATGGTAATTACACGGAGTGGTCTAAATGGTCCGAATGCAGTGTAACCTGTGATGGCGGATTTCAACCAGGACGAGGTAATGCTCCAGCCCTCCTCCGCAATACGGTGGCAAGGACTATGAAACCCAAGGTGTAATACTAATGGTTTACGAAACAATTTTGAAAAAATGTTTCTTTTGTTTTAAACGTTTGCACCTAAGACACCAATTAGCGAAGTTAAGCAGACTTGGCCTTTTTCGCCCTTGAAGGCCTGTTTTGAGATAGATGCGACTCCCAGATTGCCGTCAAATCAACCATGCCCTGGTTATGGAATAGGTTAGGCGAAATTTGCAATAAAAATCAATCTTTGGTTATCAGATTCATTGACTGACTAAATGAAATCGACTGGATAACTGACTTACTGACTGACGGAAGGATGTACAAACCAGTCGACTGACTGACTGACTGACTGACTGACTGACTGACTGACTGACTGACTGACTGACTGACTGACTGACTGACTGACGGACGGATGGAACGAGGGACGAACAGGTCAGTGGACTCACTGACTGACTGTCTGACTGTTTGACAGATGGAAGGAAGGACGGATAGACCAGTCGACTGACTGACTGACAGACAGACGGATGGAAGGAAGGATGGACAGACCGGTGGACTGACTGACAGACTGACTGACAGATAGAAGGAAGGACGTACAGACCAGTCGAAGGAATGACTGACAGAAAGACAGACAGACGGATGGAAGGAAGGACGTACAGGCCAGTGGACTGACTGATTGCCTGACTGCGTGATTGAATGACTTATTACAAACCCATCGACCTATCGATTATCCGACTGACTGACGACTGATAACTGGCTCCGGGGGGGGGGGGGTGGGGGGGTGGGGTGGGGACTGGCTGAAAATCTATAAGATTAATTGCTCAAAAGTACACTAAATTCTACCAATCCTTTTTTAACAGCTCCACCTTGCTCAGCTGGTCTTGACATTGGGATCGTGCTCGACAAATCCAGAAGCGTAAAAATTCGTAACCTAAGGAAAATAATCGCTTCCCTTGTTGAACTCGTGGATAGTGACCGCCCCTTTACTGAGTTCACGTTCTCAGATGAAGCCCTTTACAGCAAAGAAAAACTCAAGAAAAGAATATCAGAGATCCCGCTAACACTAGAGCTTCAAACGCGGACTGACCTGGCTCTTCTTTATTTCAGACTAGTGCTATAGAAATTACCAAAGAGGGGTATAGAAAGTGCGTAGAAGACGATTAGCAAGTGTTACATTTGCAGTGCATGATTTAGAAGAATCTATATATCCGGGATATTGCGGCAGGAAATACACAATTTAACAATAATGGCTTTTGTTTCGGTGGTATGCCTGTTAACTTGCTAAGCTCAGTGCTTGCATAGCTAAGTGCATGACCATTATAAATAAGATTTACATTGTTTTACAGTTGACTACCTGCATAACAATAAATATGTTCAAGACGATGGGGGTATAATAAATTATATAATAAACAAATCAATGTGCGCGCTCTGATTCGTCAATCAGCGATGCTTTATTGTGCCATTGAAACTTGTGGTCTATTGCTTAAATAATACAACTGAAGTGAATTGCACCTCGCACAGTAATCTTCCATGCATACGGTATTTGATATGTTCGAAATCACCTTACCACACTTCGAGTTAACGAACGCTCATAAAAACAAATAGAAAAGTTCCAACATCTTCAAACGTAACCAGATACACTATGTTGTTACCACAGGGATAAACATTGCAAAAATATGGCTTTCCTTGGACTTTATGGAGTATATAAGGTATTGTGGTAAAATGTACAGCCGCCATCAATTTTTTTCACTATAGGATTGTGAAGTAAGCCGAGGTTGGAACATTATTTCTTCTCAATTCTCTCTCATCCTTTTTGAGAACTAACTTGATTAAACAGTCTAAACAAACTCCATTGTCGACAGCAAGGTTTCGTACGTATCTGAGATTTTCCTACTATTTTCTTTCTGCATTTAATTTCAGCTCATTAAATCCCTGCCTTTATTTCAATTCCTTCCTGCTACAATCTCGTTCCCAGAGCCTCGTTCCCCTTCACCAGCGGTCGGAAAACGAAAGCTCTGGGAGCAACCATTTTGAAATAACAAAGGAAATAACTCGAATTCTGCCCATCCGGTTTCACGCAGTCTCACCTACGGCGCATGCCTGAAATGGTTGCTCCCAGAGCTCTCGATTCTTGCCGCAGCCCAGAAGGATCGTGGGCTCTGGGAACAAGAATGTTCCTACTATAGATAACTGAGGGCATGTTTCTCTGCGCATGCGTTGATACATTGCATCATTGTGTTCAGGTGTGCATAAATGTGTACTTTGAGAAAGAGAGAAAGACAATCATCTCTTAAGAGAAAGTCACATAATCTGAAGTGGTTCATTGCCATAAGAAATTTAAGACATCTATACCCATTCTGCTCAGTTCAAGATAAACCTGAAGCTAAGATGGTGACAAAGGTCGGCTACCACAGTTTCGACCGCGAGGGCAACATCGATCATCGAAATATACGCGTAATTTGTTACTTATTAATCTTGCTTATATTCCATCAAATATTTTTTACTCGCACACGATTGGTCTAAATATGTCACGTGACCGAATATTTTCCAGCTATAACTGGCGACTATCCGAGTTTCAAACTGCGTGTATTGCGAAAAAGATTTGAAGGATAATAAACACAACAGCCTTCTTTTAGGTGCAAAAATATGCTCGGATATTTGTCCTCGAAGCTCACAACATACCTCGAGCTAAGCTCTTTGAAAACTATTCACTTCTCGGAACAGATACTGTGTCCGCGGACAAACGTCCTAGCATATTTTCGCGGCGAATGGAGGATAGTGGTTTTGCAGCGGTTCGTCCGAAACAACAAGTGGATGTGAACCGTTTTCAAGCTTTTTAATCTGAATACGCGCTTTATACTGTCGATTAAGGCGGGGTACACCTGAATTTAAGTGAAATTTTGGTAAGTTTAAAGAGAGGTTGATAGGGGAAAAAAAGGGTTATGGAACACCACCAGCCAGTTGCCCGACCGCACAATGGCACCCCGGGTTGTTGGGCAACTGTTTGGAGTGTATCTACCAATTTTTAACTTCAAACTCTTATTTTAAAACAACATCAAATCTTCAAAATTTCCTTTTTCCATAAATCTTACTAATCCTTTGAGAAAAAACTATTAATCTCCAAATATACCTAAAAATCCCCCAAAAATTTAGAAAACGACCCAAAACATAGATATGTGAAGTGAGGCTTGAAACGTAAACGAGATATTTGCATTAAAAACAGAATACCCAGCCAAAATACGGTTTTCACGTGGACCCCCACCTTAAGGCGGGGTTGTAAACACGTTAAGGCTGTTTTGACGTCCCTTAACACGGCCTTTCTGCCAATATCTCGGTTACGTTCCAAGCAACGCTAAATCTCTATGCTTATTTCATCATCTTCATTAACCACTGTTTGGCGGTTTTGTGTAAATGTTTGGATGATTTTTGGTCATTTTGAGAAAGAGATATTTTTCTCAAAGGATAGCTTAAATTGAGGAAAATATGAAATGTTCAAGATTTGATGGATTTCGAAAATTGCTGTTCTAGTGTTTCTTGCAGTGTTTCCAACCCATTTGAATCCTAACCCCCTGATCATTTTCTTTTACTATTACATCAAATTTCACTCCTATTCATGTTTACTTTCGCCTTCACACGTGCACGAGGCCACGCTCTTCTTTGCCTAACGACATCAGTCAGAATGTGACGTGTAATTCAACGTTTATCAAAGATAATTTTTTTCAGGCTATTCTCCCGTAAATAATTACCACATTGTACAAACTCCACAGATTGTTCAACGTGAGTTTCGCAGTTGGACAAATCTGATCGCAGCGCATATGACTCCGATATGGCGGATGAAAAACGCTTTTTTTTAAGTAAGTACTCTTATTGAGTTCAAGAACTAACGCTGGCTGGAACTGCCTGCCCGAGGAGACAGTTACGTCTAGTTCGTTAGATTTTTTCAAAATAAATCTGTCAACTTGTTTTAAGTAGTTCTATTAGATATATTTAGTGTTTTCATTTTTTTTTAGTCATTGTGTTCTCATGAGATTTTACCAACTCAGACCTATGTAAATGTAGATATTCCACCTTACAGAAATATGTAAACATTAAATTTATACGTGCAAATGAAGCTGACAGAGACCATAAATGTCAGTAAAGATGCTGATAATATATAGGGTGTTAGCCATAAAAATTCCTTCTAGATGTTACGAAAAATGTTTCAACTGTCACCCTGAAGCTTCAGGCCTTCTTGTGCATGTAGAGAAGTATTCGCACATATGTTCTTTCCAAGGGAATTTAAAACATTTTGAACACGCGAGGTTTCTTACATTTCTGAAGTTTCTTCCATTTCTTTATTTTATACTCGCACGCGACGTGCACAACATCTGTTCTTCAGATTGTCATAGAATTCGAGGTCAATTGTATTATCTCCTACATTTTTTTTATCTTTACTTGGTGCGTTTTCATCAACTTTAATTGACTATGGAAGCCGAGACAAAGATATTTAACCTCCATTTGATAACAACTCAATTTCTAACCGAATTCAGATGTGACGGAGACGGACATATTACCCTCAATTCGTTGTCGGAGAATTGCTTTTGTTCTGATAAACCACACACGTTTTTTAGGAATGATAATTTATCATGATTATTACCAAATGTGTATTATGCTTGGCTCAAAATTTGAACCGGATCTGAAAATTTCATTTCCTTTCAGAGCGCCATCAGACTGAGAAGGAAGTTGTCTTTACGTTGTAAATTTTTCCTGACGAAAAGTCGGCCTTCCGTCTGTTAATCATTCAAAACAAGATTTCATTAGGTAAATGAATGAATGCATCAATTGATTAATTCTGATAATTGATTGAATGCAAATCATGACATGTAAATGACCTGGTTTTCTACTTTTTTTTTTGTTGTTCATTTTGTTCAGAACAATGCATACTAACCACATTCGACCACATTCACAGTCAACTTCTTGTGGCCATCTCTTTTGAGGGCAGGCATCCCGAGGAGTTTGGAATAACTGTGGTCTTTCTTCGATCTTGTCATATAACTGCCGGGCAACTCATTAAATTTCCCTGCTATTCAGTTTTAACCGAAGCGTTGATTTTAAAATTTTAAATCCTGAGGGGAAATAAAAAAATTATTTAACATTTATCTTTAATAGAGTTTTAATACGAGAAAGAATAAGGACAACGATAACCACCGTCACAGAACTTTAAAACAGTTTTGGAATTCATTTCGAGTGCAATTCAGTCGCGGCGCGCGACTTTGCCAAATCGTGGGTACTTTTGATTGTATTAGAAATCATTTGAATTGAATTAAATTTTTTTTGTCAACTTTATAGGCTCAAAAAATTCTTATGAATATTTTAGATTATAGGTATTATAGCGCATGACATTTTTGCTTTCGAATGTATTTGGAGCGAGTCTGTAGACATCAAAGCCCGATTTGACGCCGCGCATAACCTCTTGCACAAATGTTACAAGCATCCATATGGCTAGGGCTGGTTTTGTTGTTTTTTGCTAGTTTTGTCATTTAGAGAAGAAATTATTTTATACGGTTTAGTTAAAAACAAATAGCTGTATTGTATTTACAAATTTTCAACACATAAAATCATATTCTTTTCAAAATCTCAGCCTCAGGTTTATCAGCTTAAAATATTTTTAAACAATTCTCAAATATCAGCCTCGATATTCTTATAAAACATGTTCTTATAAAAAAGAAA
>JAHPZR010054428.1:0-11490 GCA_019787425.1 Platygyra sinensis | reverse complement strand
CAAGAGAGAATGATACAAGAGAACGACTCTCCCATACATAGATATTCCTATTCCAATAATCCTTTTTTTTTAAAAAAAATTGCTTTATTGTCACGCATTACTACAGATCGCAACTACATCCGATCTTTTCGTGTATCAGGGACGGATGATTATTTTTTGAGGAGAAGGAGATAGGTGGGCGAAAAAACGGTTGATTTTAAGAAAATCTAGCCTTAACTTGTGCCCAGCGGAAAAAATCATGCACAACCTAAAAGTGAGAAAAACTTATTGCCCCAGAAAATTGCCCAACTTCCCCGCCCCCTTAAAAACTCATGGTCCTTTCCTTAGTTGTTTGACAACAACATAATTGAACTGGATATTGCCAAGAACCAGTACCACCTGTTATGAGCCAATTGCCGTTAGACCGTGGGAATAGTTCGGTTTGAAAATTTTTTCCTATTTAGGTTTGCTTTTTCTTTTTGTCTTTTATTCAATTTAAAGATTTTCCAAGGAAATCGTGATCGTTATACAGTGGCAACTGAAGTTATCGCTCCACCAATAATCGCACAGTATGTGCGCGTCAAACCAAAGACGTGGAACGGAGCTATTTGCATGAGAATTGAGTTTTACGGATGTACTGAAGGTAAGAGAGCTCTTCCAGTTGCAACGTACGATGTCATCCTGATAAACTGAAAAGACCAGGTTTTGTGTTGAAACCTTTCGTTCTCAAAAATCTATGTTTCACTTTTACATTGTGATGTAAGGAGCATTGTGATAAATTAAGTTCCGCATTTTCTGGGTCAAAACTTTTCATAACCGAAAACTGTTCATCCTTTATTAGTTGTTTTGATGTTTAGGGCATTCTGATAAACAAAAAGACCAGGGATTTGCTCCGAAACTCTATGTTGCAACTTTGCTTTGTATTAACTTGAACATTTTGACAAGTAAATACCAGTCCCGGGTTGTTCGAAAGGTAGATAACGTTATCCACTGGATAAATCACTATCCAGTAGATAGCGTGGTTTGTTTTGTAAACACTTATCTAATGAATAGCGGCTTATCCGGTTGATAGCGTTATCCACCCTAGGGCCTGGTTTCTTGTTAAAGTTTTACAGTTGCAGTGTTGTGACAAGATTGCTTTGAATTCTACAGGTTCGCGTTTTGTACACTCTCAATCTTCCCTTTCTTAGCTGTTCTTGTTTAAAAACAGTGAGCGGTTTCTTAAGAAACTGATGTGTTGCGTTAGTAGCCAAGTGAAATACGTACGAAGTTGATTATCAAATTCACGATAATCAGTATGTTTCACTTGGCTACTAACGCAACACGCAAGTTTCTCAAGATACATAAACCGCCGTAGCTTATGTAATATAGCTGACATTATTGTGATAAGAAGTTTGCTCTTTTGAATTAAATAAGTTTTATGGAATATACCAACTTCTCATACGTTACAAGAATTGTTTTTACTTTCATATCTCGGTAGACGGCGACATTTGCAACGTTCACAAACCCTGCAAAAATAGTGCCCAATGCACGAATATTGTTGGTGGTTACCAATGCAAGTGCCCCAGTGGCTTCAAAGGAAAGAACTGTGACGAGGGTAAGTAGTTTGGAAAAGCGTCCAATGCAGCTACATAAATGATGATTTGTCAAATGCTTTATTTGTTCTCCCCGAAATGTGCAGTTCTAGAAGCAACTTTTTGCTCTGCCACCATCACATGCCTTCATTTTATGTGTCATCTTCCCCATTCGCCCTCAATACTTATGACTGGTGGGGTACTGTAACATAAACCTTGTTAGTAATGTTCTTCCTTGGTTCTGTTTTTCAGATGTTGACGAATGTGCCAGTGGTCCTTGTAAGAATGGTGGCAAGTGCACTAATACTCCAGGGGGGTACAAATGCGCGTGTGTCGGAGGCTGGTATACAGGGAGGAACTGTGATGAAGGTGAGTGATGAAGCCACATAAATCTCAAGTTGTCCAGTGAATATGGTGAAGTCACATTACAGATACGTCGAGAGCTAGTCATCTATTGTGCGGTTTATGTTTTAGAAAACGAAGATGACTTGGAATGGCTAGTTGCCCTTGTGATATCTTGTAGGTTTTCATAGAACGACGTCTTGAACCGCGTTGTTGAATCGTAATTTACAAATCGTTGCAGCAGGTTTTACCACTCATTCGTGACACGAACAATAATTAATGTAAAATGTATACGTAATTGGCCGCTCCTCATCGGGGCTTTTCAGGACCAGTGCAAACAAACAATGATAAATTAATATTCAAATAAACATAACTAGGTTAAGAATCCCAACTGGCGGGAGGCAGACCAGTTGGCTACTTACAAGCGCACAGCTGTAGCCGAGAAGTTGAACTCGGGGCTACGGAGAACAACATCAGCTAGCGGTCAGAAAGGGATTTAAACCTGCGACCCACGGATTTCAAATCTAGCACTGTAACCACTCAGTCACGCTGCCTCCCACCCTCCCAATCTGTTATTGTAGGCGCTTTTATTTGGGGCAGACTATGATTATCTGCCAGTTATTTTACTCGTTTTCGAAACACTTTTTAGACTGGTGATGGGTTTAGACGGAGGAATGCCACAATATCTTGAAAACTGTGTTTGCCGTTCCCAGTCTGTCTTATTCCCTTTTAACACTCAATCACACACTTCTTATTTTATATATTTCAAACGCAGCTCCTACTGAATGCATTGTGAACACTAAACTCAGTGCGGCTAATCGTGCCTCGGGGGTCTTGAGAAAGAGCTTTCTCAAATGCGACCGACGCAATCTACCAACAGTCGGAAAATGGCATCAATTTGTTGGAGATGCCGGTACTAAGATACCCAACTCCTGTGTCCCCACCCAGCGTTGCGGTTCCCACGCTCCTGGATGGATGCAGGGCGAGCATCCCAAGAAGGAGGATGGCGTGGTCGACAGAAAGGTCTGCTTCCACTGGAGTAACAACTGCTGCCGATGGAGTGTCATGATCAAAGTGAGAAACTGTGGTGGACATTACGTGTACAAGCTGGAGAAGCCACCAACGTGCTATTTGCGATATTGCGGTGATAAAGGGCACAGTAAGAGAACTACATTTTGCTTTTGTTTACTTGTTTTTTTTTTCAAACATATTTAAGATAACATTACCTCACGAGCTCAAAGGGCTCATCTAGGAGATCTACACCTTCATTAAAAATATGTCTAACACTAGGACGGAATAAAGGAAAAGGACTTAATGTTTTGTTGTTGTTGTTATTGTTGCTGGATGACACGAAAATGTCCCAAATAAACTGGAGTGGTAAAAACGAAACAAAACAAAGCAAAAGTGTACGAACTGTTATAAATTGTTGAAAGTGAAAGAAAATTTCAACGTTTGCTTCATTTGATACATGGAAGAGCAAGCCAAAAAGAGATTCACTTTTTGAGACTCCACACGTGAACCACAATGCGGTTTACATTTTGTCGAGCAGCCTTTCCCCTTAGTTTTCGTTTAGCGTCGAATACGTTCCTGATTTGAGTTTCTCGGAAAACAAAGAGAAAAAGATATGTAGAAGGAATCTGGAATCAGAGGCTTTGCCAGGGAAACTGAAAACCTCCAGATGTCGTTATCAGATCTACGCAGACGTGAACTATAGCAAACAACTTTAATTGTCAATTTTTTCTGTGAACAAGGTTGAAGTTGTTATCAGATTCAGCAATGAGAAATACCGTTAAAAAATCTGCAGTTGCAAAAAAAAAGTTTTCCAGATTGAACTGAGGTATTTCACTACATCATAACGTTCCTCGTGAGTTTTTGAAAACGCGAAAATTCTGGTTGGTTGAACAGAGGATGCGAAATCCATAAAAAGGAGGATGACCCTATGGGTTAAAGTTCGTTGTTGGTAATGCATCTAAATTGTTCTCAATCTTCTTTATTTTGTTGAATGTTAGCTTTCTGGTGTTTTAATACCTCAAAGAATTCGTAGTTTTAAAATTCCTTCGATATAAATACAATTTTAAAGCTTGACGGTTAAAATTTTATTACAATGATAGATAATGATAATACCAATCTAAAATGTTAAGCTTTGTTCTGGTTTAAACAGAGATTAATTGAATGCAAAGTTCTCAGAAAATTACCGTCTGAGCTTTGTTGTTTTATTAACTCCTGTAGACGTGTGTGAACCCAAGAACCCGTGTAAACATGGTGGAGTATGTAAACCGCAAGATGACAGCTACTATTGTCAGTGTAAGCCTGGTTACCAAGGAAAGAACTGTGATAAAGGTACGATGCCTACTTTGTTTTATGCCATGCCCATCGTCAACGTTGTTATGACTCCGGAGTCTGCATTTATTGAAACTATCGCTGTAAAGATATTTTTGCTCCATTAAAGGGGATATGCCGTGTTGTCTTACGTTAACTGTTGTGCTTAAATAGCTGAGCTTGATATACGAAAGTATTTCATCAAGGCTTAAACGGTGCAATTACCGATGTTTAATTGTGTTCACTGTCCTCTAGATATCAATGAATGTGCCGTGAGCAGTCCATGTAAGAATGGTGGAACGTGTTCCAATATCCCAGGAAGCTACAAGTGCACATGTGATGTGAAATATACTGGAAAAAATTGCGAAACAGGTAGGTTATCCGAAGAAACTAGATTAATTGGGGAAGTGTTTACCTGCATGCCCGGGCAATAAATATGGGTTATTGACCAAGCATGTTCGGTCAAGATGGCTGGATATTGGCCAAGTTCTTTTTTTTCGTGTTTTTGTACCAAAACGGAGCAGATCGAGAAAGAGGCCAATATCCGGACATCTTGACCGAACAAGCTTGGTCAATAGAGAAATTACTACATAGCTTTCGGGGAAATATTTTTCTTGCGTTACAGAGCGGGTAGTCCCGAGAGGGCAAGATAGCTCCGCTCGGGTAGCAAATCACAGCGCAGTATTCGGTTCATGTTACCCACTTACGGAGCTAGCCATATGATAATAGTTGTTCGTAGTCTTATTTGAAGTGATCTTTGTCAAATTGATTGAGACACTGATTCACTGAGTAATTTTAATCGGCCTTTCCAAACAGACTGAGAAGTCAAGTGTTAAAAAAAGCCCGAGGAGAGCAGACAAAGCTTTTATAGAAGTAAAACGTCACTCATGTCTGCTTCTAAATAAAACTCTATGTAAAACGTAAAAAGTCACTCATGCCTGTTTCTAAGTAAAACTCTATCCATAGAACGTTGCAAAAAGCACTTCTTTGGATTGAACTTAAATTCCTTCAGACATGACTCTACTTTGAGTCAGCGTGGCCGAGTGGTCAGCGTGTCAGACTCGCAATTCGAGGGTCCCTGGTACGAGTCCCGCTCTGACCACTACCTGAATTTGTTTCTCGGTAGCCCCGTGTTCAAACTGATCCTCGGCCACGCTTGAAAATACCCAGCTGGTTTGCCTCCGGCCAGCTGGGATTCTTAAAAATGTTATGTTCAATGTGAAGCACATGCAGCTGTTCAGTTGTTTTCTCGTCCCAAATAGCACTTGAGCTATAAACACTGTCCAGGGTAAATAAAATTGTATTTAATTATTTTACTTTTACTTTGAAAGCTGGTCGATAAGCCATATACAGAATTCGTGTCCGTCTTTTACCAGATTGATACACTATCATCTCTCTCCTCGTTCGTTAATGCAATAGAACACGGTCGCCGCTAATTCCTTTGTTTTTCTTTACCATTAAATTTAGATGTGAACGAGTGTACCGTGCACAAACCTTGCAAGAACGGAGGCACCTGTGTTAACACTGTTGGCGGCTATAACTGTCAGTGCCCTAATAACTACAAAGGAAAGAACTGCGATGAAGGTAAGTGTAACTGGAAACTTTTAAATACAACTCAGCCGTATTTTCTCGACAAGCGAATGTCACACTAGTGGGCAATATTCCAGCTACCATTAGCGAACGAATGTCATATATCATATCTGAATCATAGCTAAAATCCAGTTGTTCGACACGACACCAAATGGGCATTCCCCCTCCAATCATATCTATTACTTAGAGACCATTCTCACCCGCTTTCTCTCTGACGTATTTCATAGATGTGGATGAGTGTGCCGTGAACAAACCGTGTATGAATGGCGCCAAATGTGAAAATACTAAAGGAAGTTACAAATGCACTTGTGTCGGTAAATGGTTCACTGGAAAACACTGTGATGAAGGTGAGAAAATGTCATACAAATGAATATCTGCTCTACTAAGTAAACCTTCGGATGTGATATTGAATTTGTTGTCACTTTGAGGATTTTGTAGAAAGATGTTGTCGGATGGAAAAGTTAAACATAAATAGACCCTTCTCCAAACTGGCGGCCGAAAATTCAAATAAGTCAAAATTAAAAACGTATACCAGCACTAGAAAGAACACCTTTAAGTAACCCTGCAAAGTTTCAGCATTTCAGGTGTAATATCAGCTGAAAAAATGTAAGTTGAAAATTGAAAAATTTACAGACTTAGTATGACTGGGGTTATCGCATATACCGCCAGTCGTACAAACGCCTGTTTGCAGGCTAACTTGTTTGAATTTTCGGCCGCCATTTTGGAGAAGAGTCTATTACATTAGTAAATTGTAAGAATGGTTAGAAGAAGTGTATTTTCTAAACCTTCGAGAGCATGCAAGGGTACCAAACCAGCAATAGCAAACGATCTTTGAACTGACCAATCAAGAGACAAGACAAGTATTCGTCACGCTCAGAATACGTAGTTCACCTAAAAACATAAATCGATGTGCATTCTTTTAAAATTACTGACAGGGCTACTCTTACTTTTTGAGCTAGTCGCGTAGGTAAGATTTTGTGCGGCACACTCTCTAGAAATGGATATACTAAATCGATTGTTGGAGGTAGGAATTCAATACAATGTGCACTTGAAATCGAATGACAACCTCTAAGTGATGGCGCTATTTCACCGCGGCTCCTTATAGTCCGATTCTTTTAATCCTTCTTTCATTTAATACAATGAAATAAAACTTTCCGCTGTTTTAGATCCTAAAGAGTGCTCAAGCTACACCAAACTAAGCTCCGCTGACCGTGCAGCGGGCTCCATGAGGGGCCACCTGAGCCCTAAATGCGACAGTAGCGACTTTCCATCCGTCGCTAAGTGGTACCGCTTCACGGACGCCGCTGGAACAAGAATGCCGGCCTCACCGGTGCAGGTAAACTACTGTGGAACGCACGCAACAGGCTGGCTGAATGGTCAGCACCCCACGAAGGAGGATGGATCTGTTTCACGGCAGGTTTGCTTTCACTGGAGCGGAAACATTTGCAGATGGAGTATTTACATCCATGTTCGTAACTGTGGAGCATTTTACGTGTATCATTTGGGAAGGACACCAGGCTGTTCCTTCCGTTATTGTGGAAACAATGGGCACGGTAAGTCTCCTAGATTGTTTATATGGTCTGTTAAATATCATAGAATAAATATGGGGAGGTTTTAGGAAGGTAGCTAGCACATAACAGTTTTTCGACTGACAAGCCTGAGGCCTTTGCATTTCCGATCGAATCATCATTAATTTAGAAATAACCAGTAATTTTGTGGAGGGAGGAAAACCTGAAAACAACTAAAAAAAAACTCTTGGAGAAAGGACGAAAACCGATATAACAAACTTTATTAAACATTGAACTCTCTAACTCGTCTCTGATTGACCAAAAGCGTACAGTGAATTTCCGAAATTAGCGCCCGTGACGTCATAACTGCAGATTATACAATAATCATGTCAAGGACACTCAAGTTCAAGGGTAATCATGTCAAGTTTGCGCGCTTTGTGTTTCTTCCGGTCAGTAAAGAAGCAAAAACATGACTTCCATTTTTTTTTCGTTCAATGTATAATAAAACAGTTACTAGATTCGGCTGAACAATCAAGGTCTCGATAGGGGTTATCAGGCTCAGCCTTCGGCTTCGGTTGACAACCCTTACCTCGGCCTTGATTATTCTTTGATATCACAAAATCCTCATCCAATAATTGTTTAAAATCTTCATATGACGCTGGCTCCAGGATTCCAGGACTGGCCACGTAGGTGGGAAGCGACAAGCAGTTTCTTCATTACACCATCCACGCATACACAGATAAAATAATATCAAGTTCAGATTTTCCAAAATTCCCGCCATTTTAGTATTCTTTTGTTTACTTGCAAATTAGCCCTTGTTACCTCGTTTAAAGGAATTTCGAGTTTAAGAAAGAGGCAACAAGGGCTAATTTGCAAGTGAACAAAAGAACACTAAAATGGCGGCCATTTTGGAATTAGGTGTATACACTTCTCGCTTATAAGCATCAGTAGTTGTGTATTTCAACCCGAGCGTTTTATTTCTCTGAGCTAAATTCTCGTTCAGAAACGAAGTAAACTGATTCCCTTTTTTCAGACGCGTTATGTCCACGTTTTGTTCACGTGGTGTTCATGTTATGTAAAATCGTAAATCAGCATATCAAGACCGAAGAGTGTGAACGTTTTACTTTCCGTTTTATTTCCCGTTTTGGCTAGAACGAAACCGCAAGTCAAAACGGTTGTGGATGGGACATAATTTTCTCTTGTGTTTTAGATGTGTGCAGGGTTACCAACCCGTGTAAAAATGGAGCAACCTGTCAACCGAATGGCGATGGTCAAACGTGTCAATGCACACCGAACTTCCAAGGAGAACACTGTGACAAAGGTAAGCCTCGTCATATAAAAAAACAGTGGAAGGTATCCCGAAAAAATGAAGATGATTCCAATATCCTAGAATTGTAAGAGCCCGTGTTTTTTGTTACGGCGCTGCTAAGCGACACCGCGTATTCTCATTGCGTCATACTGACGTTATCATTTTAATGGGGACATTCGGGAGTAGTAGAGCTAGGTTTTGATTGGGTAGTGAAAAGCAGAGACTCTTGGAGTTTCACCTGTTCTGCCGACAGGGATCGTTGCTGACAATCACCTCCAGTTTCCCACTGTTGCTTTATACAGAAAAAAAAAACGCTTGTGAAATCTTAATAATCAAGTCGACAGTCCTGATGTAATATGCAAAGAGCAAGCTTATAAGAAAGAGACTTCAGGCCAAAAGATCCCGTTAAAACTCTTGATCGTTTCGATGATGCTCACAAATCGATGATCCGGCTTAATTTGCGTGGCCTAAATAGCGAAAGCTTTACTTGCTGGAGTACCGAAAGTTTCTAGGGACTGAGCTACTACAATGGTTTTCGTCAACACAGTAAAAAGTATGCCAGAAAAAAAACCTAGTCTCCTCGTTCGTGCTAGTCTCCTCGTTCGTGATCTATTATCATAGATCATACATGTATCAACAGTCTTATTTCATTGATTGATTTTAGAAGCCAACGAATGTAGCACCAATCCTTGTAAGCTAAGAAGCAGCCAAGTGTATCAACACTCACAGAGACTACCCTCTCCTCCCCCGGCTCTCTGGACCTTTAGTGTCTTTCTAAGCTTAAAATAAGTTTTCTACCAGGCATCTTGTCTTAATTTGTCTTAATGTGCTTTATGAAATAGGGAACATTGAAGAATGAAAACCAGACGAATGCACTTGCGAAAAATTTAAAAATGACGAAACAATTTGCTGTGATTGTATTCAGATGTTAACGAATGTTCCGCCAATCCTTGTAAGAATGGAGCCAAGTGTACCAACACTCACGGAGACTACAAGTGTACTTGTGACAACAGATTTACTGGAAAGAACTGCGACCAAGGTTGGCTTCATTTCAGTGCTTTAATGTTATAAATTTCGAAGGAAGAAAAACAAACTTCACGTTACAGATTTCTCTTTTTCGTGCGACTTCCGTACATTAATAGTTCAGTACCAAACGCCGATCCTCGCAGATGGGCGTACGTATAGGAAAGTAAACAACATAACTTGATAAGTTTGGAATCTTTTGGCACGAAAACTAGAAGCGAGTACCCACCTCTCTGACAGCTTTAACAGACACGTTTTTTTTAGTATACCATATTCTCGCTATTGAACTGGGCCTGGCTTGTGACTAAGGCTAATGTAGGAGTCTTTCTAAATGCAAATGACATTTATCTGTTTTGAATGATGTTCCCCCGCCAAGCGTCCATTGCATGCTAGGTCCAGTCCTATACCGGGAAAACGAAAATGGCCTATTTATGAAGAGGTTTGATTTCTTTAAGGCACAAACTGGACCATAAATGATTTTAAACTTAAGGGAGGTCTGCATTTGCGATCGGTCTTGTGCTTCTGACACAGCAATCTGAGCTCTCTCACTGAGTTAATTTTTTTTAACTTAGATGTGAACGAGTGTACCGTGTACAAGCCTTGTAAGAACGGAGGCACCTGTGTTAACACTGTTGGCGGCTATAACTGTCAGTGCCCTGATAACTACAAAGGAAAGAACTGCGATGAAGGTTGGTTAGAGTGTCAGGTTTCTTGTCACCGTTGTCTTCCATATACGTCTCTCGCCGGGGGAGGAGGTGCTCTACCCAACACGATCGTATTCGAGGTGGCTCCTCTCTGATTTGCAAACGCTTACCCATTAAAATAACATTTTGGACAGAATAGGTAGCCCTTTCATATTCTTTCCATAGAAAATGGAACTCTTCTCAAATTCTCACCGTAGGAGCAAGCCTTGGGCTACCCTGGTTAAATAAAGTTGTCTTGTCTTGTCTTGAAACAAGTTTCATGGCTCAGTGTTTGCAGTCGTTTTTTACTCCTTTCTATAGCTCGTGAAATCCTTCCCCTATTATTCACCTCCATTCTTCAAGAGTTTTATTTGTTGTTGTAATAGATGTCGATGAATGTGCAGTAAGCAGTCCTTGTAAAAATGGTGGGAAATGCCAGAATACGAGAGGAGGATATCAATGCACATGCGCCGGACAATGGTTGTCTGGAAAGAATTGTGATCAAGGTAGGATATTAAGATACGTAGCACCATTTCCAAACTTTTTAACCATATATTTGCATTACGTCTTTAAACAGAATGACTTGAAGGTAGTTATGACGAGACTGCCCCTATAAACCCAGGCACTGAATTCACGTGTATTAGGTCCATAAACGAGGCTTGAAATCTATGTTGTTAGGGAATTGCCTAATTTTATTGAACTTTAGTGAAATTCTCCCATAGCGAAAACATGTCTTCTGTTCAAAAGTTTGTACAAATGCTTTTGCACGTATTTGTCTACATATTCGAGGAGAATCTATAACTCGCAACGTCTTATTTCAATTTGGACTATTTTGGACTGTTTTGATGTTTGTTAATTCTCTTCAAGGTCATTCTCCGGTATTGCATTGCGTTTCTCTAGTGCGCACAAGTAATTAGCGGGCGCGCGTTAAAAAAATGGCGGCATTTTTTTACGGCTGGACTTCGCCATAGGGGTAAATCATCATTTTCTCGAAAACGCGTACGGTGACCTGTCATTTTTTCTGTTGTTTCGAATTTAGTAATACATTTCTCTTTGTAAAATAAGTATGGACCAGTTCTCAGTGTAGAGCAAGAAACAATCGTCGGAAACGTGATTGTAGCAAGCAATTGTGGGGTCTGTTACTTGAAGTGTATATGGGTATA
>JAHPZR010054426.1:0-32124 GCA_019787425.1 Platygyra sinensis | reverse complement strand
CTATAAGTAGCTATAAATTTGTCCAAGTCATCTCAGTCAAGCATAAAGATGGAAAGGTCCAAGAAATGGAATAGCTAATTGCCATGCCATCCTTGTAAAGAAAATTCATATACACAGTTTTAATTTGTTTCTACAGAATGTGGAACTGTGGTAAATAACACACTCAAAAGTCCTGGATATCCCGAAGATTATCCAAACAATCTGAAGTGTAATTATACTATTCACATTCCACCACAAACGAAGGTTAAATACGAGTTGAAGTATTTTAAACTGGAGGATCCTGATCATAATGAATTGGTGCAGGTAACCTGTTCTTTCAGGAGCCCATCAAGGGGAGCCTCTATCTCCGCTAATTGCTTCGGTCGATCCTTTCTCGAGAAGATCCAATTTAACAACGGCTTCTTCCCACGAAAAGTATCATATTTCTGTTGAGTAAACAGCAAATAGTGAGAAAAAATAGCGGACGAGGGCGAAAACCCAGGAGCCAGTCCATTGACTGTTTTCCCTGTTACTGTGCATGTGGGTAAAACAGTGATTGTCATAGCTCTGTTTTGATTGGCTCTTCGAACTGAGGGAGGCATCCTATTAATAGATCTACTCGGGAAAGGGTTGACTCCAAGGAAAGTATGGGAGATAGAGGCTCCCCTTGATGGGCTCCTGGTTTTTTATATCACTGGTGGGAACTCTCAGAGGATTTGTAAAGACTGAATGCTGCATTAGGAATGTATTACAGCATATTTTTAGAGGTGATAGGTATGCATGGTTTCCGCAGTTAACTGCACGTCCCTTCGCAGAGTTTGACACCAGCTTGAATTCTGTTTATAGACTCGCTTCGTTTCTACTACAAGATATATTTTAAGGCTTTAACTATTGTCTTTCCAGGTAAGTAGGCGAAGAGAAGCGAAAGCGAGGAGAGCGCGTGGCGCGAGGGGAAGAGCGCAAAAAAAAAAAACAACAACGCCTGACGGTAAGTATACCGTTGTTCAAGGTGTTCCGCCCTCAGACACAACCTAAATGACAAGCCAATCGCAGCGTTAAGGCCCGTTTACATAGGCGATTTTTGTCGCGGCAACTGAATGCAATTTTTGTCGCGATTACGTTGCAACTTCAAAATCCCACGTGTAAACCAGGTGCGATTTTCAGTGCGATTTGTCGCCGCGATATCGCAAGGGTTTCGAACATGTTTGAAACTTGATGCAATTTTGGCGCGACAAAAATTGCATCGAGTTGCTGCGACAAAAATCGCCTGTGTAAACGGGCCTTTAAGGCCCGTTTACACAGGCGATTTTTGTCGCGGCAACTTGATGCAATTTTTGTCGCGCTTTAAGTTGCAACTTCAAAATCGCACGTGTAAACCAGGTGCGATTTTCATTGCGATTTGTCGCCGCGATATCGCAGGGGTTTCGAACATGTTTGAAAACTTGATGCATCGAGTTGCCGGCTTGCCGCGACAAAAATCGCACGTGTAAAAGGGCCTTAAGAAAAACAATGATGATCATGGTGCGTTGTGGGGCAAATCTACAAACTTCCAAGGTCTTATTTTCATCCCTAAAAGGGAGAAATTACCTCTCTGGGACTTAAAATAGAAAAGGAAAAACACAAATCAATGTTTAGGTTGCCTCAGAATGAAATATTAAGGTGTACAGAGTTGTCAAACCTTTCTGGTGAAGAAATTTTCCTTCCTTCAACAGCCCTTGAAGCATGACGGTCAGCGTGCTTTGATATCGAGTCTTCATAACAGATATCAATTGCGGATTTTAAAGCAGCTTCATAGACTTTAGAAGACAAAAATGATAATGTACGTACAGTTTTACTTCGAAATTGAATTCAACTATCGGAACGATTGGTAACGCGACAGGCCGATAAAATGACTGAAAAATGAATTTGATGCTTTCATGCAGCGAAGCACGTCTGCGAAATTTTAAACATTTTCTTTCTTTTAGGTAGGTTTTATTTTTTCATCTATATAAATAAATGAAAATGTACTGGTAGTGGTATTGAGCTTTCTGTCACGCTTCTTTCTTTTGGTTGCCTTTCTTTATTTTGGAATTTTAGGTTTTAAACTGGAAAGTATTTTTTTCACGCTTTTCTGATTAATTAATTTACGGCGACTTCCGCGGTTTGTTTGTCTACCTTATTCAATTCGTTAAAAGATATTTTTTGAGTCTTATTCAGCTACTACAGATCTCCTGATTAAAAAACTAAGTAGGCACTTACTTAACACAGTTGAAATATGATTTATCTCAAAATTATTTTATAGTTTCTTGTTTTTTTGTTTTTTTTTTTTGATAACAGTTCTTATCAAATAGGCGGACCCGGTGTCACAATATGGAATGCAAATTAGCCTGCAGAAGAGGCGTATTTTTGCGTATTTTAGGCGAACAGAGGCGAAAACGAGGCAAGCGCGAGGCGCGAGTCGCGCGCGAGGGGAAGAGCGCCAAAAAATAACGCCTGTACGCAGACCATTGTTCAAGCTATTGCATCTCGTGATCCTCGAATGGTTTTCAAGCAATATTGTGGTCGCATCATCTTGTTCTGTAGATGAAGCTGTTCGAGAAGCGCTTCGTTTATTTCCGAACGTTACCTCCTTCCTCCCTCCACTTTATCCCACTGACACTTGCATGAAATTGTCTGCGACCCACCTCTAATTTCCTGTCTCTTTTTGAGATATTTCAGAGCGAGAGGAACCGTATAAATATAAACCATATGCCACAGCAATCAAAGGCACAAGATAATGTTTCAGGACATCTTTTATTTAAAGTTGAATAAAGGAAGGGCCAAAATATTAGAAAATATCGACAAAAAGAACTCAATTTGATGTTTAAAACTGATATCAAAAAAAAAAACAAAAAAACAAGAAACTATAAAATAATTTTGAGATAAATCATATTTCAACTGTGTTAAGTAAGTGCCTACTTAGTTTTTAATCAGGAGATCTGTAGTAGCTGAATAAGACTCAAAAAATATCTTTTAACGAATTGAATAAGGTAGACAAACAAACCGCGGAAGTCGCCGTAAATTAATTAATCAGAAAAGCGTGAAAAAAATACTTTCCAGTTTAAAACCTAAAATTCCAAAATAAAGAAAGGCAACCAAAAGAAAGAAGCGTGACAGAAAGCTCAATACCACTACCAGTACATTTTCATTTATTTATATAGATGAAAAAATAAAACCTACCTAAAAGAAAGAAAATGTTTAAAATTTCGCAGACGTGCTTCGCTGCATGAAAGCATCAAATTCATTTTTCAGTCATTTTATCGGCCTGTCGCGTTACCAATCGTTCCGATAGTTGAATTCAATTTCGAAGTAAAACTGTACGTACATTATCATTTTTGTCTTCTAAAGTCTATGAAGCTGCTTTAAAATCCGCAATTGATATCTGTTATGAAGACTCGATATCAAAGCACGCTGACCGTCATGCTTCAAGGGCTGTTGAAGGAAGGAAAATTTCTTCACCAGAAAGGTTTGACAACTCTGTACACCTTAATATTTCATTCTGAGGCAACCTAAACATTGATTTGTGTTTTTCCTTTTCTATTTTAAGTCCCAGAGAGGTAATTTCTCCCTTTTAGGGATGAAAATAAGACCTTGGAAGTTTGTAGATTTGCCCCACAACGCACCATGATCATCATTGTTTTTCTTAAGGCCCTTTTACACGTGCGATTTTTGTCGCGGCAAGCCGGCAACTCGATGCATCAAGTTTCAAACATGTTCGAAACCCCTGCGATATCGCGGCGACAAATCGCAATGAAAATCGCACCTGGTTTACACGTGCGATTTTGAAGTTGCAACTTAAAGCGCGACAAAAATTGCATCAAGTTGCCGCGACAAAAATCGCCTGTGTAAACGGGCCTTAAAGGCCCGTTTACACAGGCGATTTTTGTCGCAGCAACTCGATGCAATTTTTGTCGCGCCAAAATTGCATCAAGTTTCAAACATGTTCGAAACCCTTGCGATATCGCGGCGACAAATCGCACTGAAAATCGCACCTGGTTTACACGTGGGATTTTGAAGTTGCAACGTAATCGCGACAAAAATTGCATTCAGTTGCCGCGACAAAAAATCGCCTATGTAAACGGGCCTTAACGCTGCGATTGGCTTGTCATTTAGGTTGTGTCTGAGGGCGGAACACCTTGAACAACGGTATACTTACCGTCAGGCGTTGTTGTTTTTTTTTTTGCGCTCTTCCCCTCGCGCCACGCGCTCTCCTCGCTTTCGCTTCTCTTCGCCTACTTACCTGGAAAGACAATAGTTAAAGCCTTAAAATATATCTTGTAGTAGAAACGAAGCGAGTCTATAAACAGAATTCAAGCTGGTGTCAAACTCTGCGAAGGGACGTGCAGTTAACTGCGGAAACCATGCATACCTATCACCTCTAAAAATATGCTGTAATACATTCCTAATGCAGCATTCAGTCTTTACAAATCCTCTGAGAGTTCCCACCAGTGATATAAAAAACCAGGAGCCCATCAAGGGGAGCCTCTATCTCCCATACTTTCCTTGGAGTCAACCCTTTCCCGAGTAGATCTATTAATAGGATGCCTCCCTCAGTTCGAAGAGCCAATCAAAACAGAGCTATGACAATCACTGTTTTACCCACATGCACAGTAACAGGGAAAACAGTCAATGGACTGGCTCCTGGGTTTTCGCCCTCGTCCGCTATTTTTTCTCACTATTTGCTGTTTACTCAACAGAAATATGATACTTTTCGTGGGAAGAAGCCGTTGTTAAATTGGATCTTCTCGAGAAAGGATCGACCGAAGCAATTAGCGGAGATAGAGGCTCCCCTTGATGGGCTCCTGAAAGAACAGGTTACCTGCACAATTCATTATGATCAGGATCCTCCAGTTTAAAATACTTCAACTCGTATTTAACCTTCGTTTGTGGTGGAATGTGAATAGTATAATTACACTTCAGATTGTTTGGATAATCTTCGGGATATCCAGGACTTTTGAGTGTGTTATTTACCACAGTTCCACATTCTGTAGAAACAAATTAAAACTGTGTATATGAATTTTCTTTACAAGGATGGCATGGCAATTAGCTATTCCATTTCTTGGACCTTTCCATCTTTATGCTTGACTGAGATGACTTGGACAAATTTATAGCTACTTATAGGTTATTACTCATTATGAAAAGATTTGATAGTGTAATAACTATTATTAATATTCATTCAAATTATTTCCCCGTTTCTGATTGGTTAAAACCACATGCATAATTCACCATAACCAGCTGCTGTTGACCATAATTGGAAAGAATTGTTGTCATATTGAACCAATGACGTCAAAAGTGCAGCCCGCTGCAGATTATTGAACGTTGACCGAAAAAACCTGGGGACGAGATTGTGTTCTTTTTGGTGAGCAGAAAAACAAAGAGCGAAATGGCGATAACACCCTCCTTGATCTGCAGAATTCTTCATATCTCACTCAACTCATTCAATAATTGCTAAATAATTATTATCATCAATATCATCATCATCGGCATCACCATCGTTATCATAATAATCATAATAACTTTTTTTCTTATATAGCGCTGTTAACAGCAAAAAAGATCAACAGCGCTTTGCGACAAGTGTTAAAAACTAAAAGTAAAATCTTGAGATGAATGCACGCGTGTGCATCCAGCCAGTGTACCTCATAAATGCAGGTGTAATGTAGGAGTAGTTGCATAAATCAATCAATAGTGTACACACACACATACACTAATATTAATATTTGATTTACTTCAACAGAAAGATAAATTGAGGTAAAGGTAATAACCACTGATAACACCTAACAATGTAGCCTATAGCGATGGAGTATGAATAGTAATACTTCCGACCAAAAAAGTATGCAGTAAATAAATCGAGCCGCTAGGTGTGACGTCGCCTACGAGGAATATATCTAACTGCAGACACACTGGAAAAAGGCTGTTCTACCCAAGTCAGTACTTTTTTGTTTACTAGTTGCCATATATTAATATGCAGAGTTGAGGAGGTCTTTTCGTTGGAATTATCTTCTGTAAATATTTATGCCAATTAGTGTCCACACTTTTCCGCGCGGCTCAGTGCAGTTTATAAATTACTGCAAATTTCTAAGAATTTCCACGATCAAAACCTATTGTAACATTGTTCTAAATTAATACAACCAGGACTTCCGACAGGAACGCGAGGGTTTATATACGAGTCTGAACCTGAAAGAAATTGATCTTTCAACAACTAAGGAGAGTGATGGTACTCGACGTATCAGTAAACTGTCCTACTACCTTCAGTGTGTCTTTACCATAAACGACAACAGTTAGAAAAGATATCGTAACAGTCCAATATGTTTTCTTACCTTGAATTGCACCGAAACCTTCCAAATTTTTCCATAAAAGAAAAAACATTAAGACGAACATTACGATTTTCCTTGAAAGTGTAATCATCATTTCTGTAGAAATAAGATATCGAAACTTGAAATTGTTAACCTCTTATTTATAATGTAAGAAGCGAGGTGAAATTTAAACCTTCTTATCATGTCACATAGCAATGACGACGGCGACGGCGTGGAGGGCACCTTGTAAAAATGAATTTATAGTTTACCTTCAAATTAAATGTCGTAATCTCGTAACTCTGTTCAGTACGCCTATCGGTATAAAATTTTGCTCAGGCTAAACATGCACCGACAGCTATCCATTCCAAAAGAAGATACTAAAAATTAGCCATTGCGATACGCGTTCTCCAAAATGCACAGAGCTTAGTCATTTCACGTTGTTGTTTTGCAGAGGACGGCAGAGAAATGTACTAAGGTTCAAGACGCAGGTGCACAGCTATTGTTTTGCTCAATGAACCCTTTGTCTGGTGACGCTCTGGTCGCCGTCGCCGTCGTGGTTTGCTGATATTAGGGAGTTTTAGCAAACCACGACGGCTACGGCGAGGAGAGCGTCACAAACAAAAGGTTTAATGAGCAAAACAATAGCTGTGCACGTGCGTTTTGAATCTTTGTATATTTCTTTGCCGTCCTCTGCAAAACAACAACGTGAAATGACTAAGTTCTACGTATTTTGGAGAACGCGAACCGCAATGGCTAATTTTTCGTATCTTGTTTTCAAAAAAACGTCGTGGGTGCATGTTTAGCCTGAGCGAGTTTTTAGACCGACAAGACTACTGGACAGATTTACACAGCTGCGACATTCAAAGGTAAAATATAAATTCATTTTTTACAAGGTTTTGTCCCCGCCGTCGCCGTCTTCATTGCTAAAACTCCCTATTCCCTCTCAGGGAGTTTAAGACGCTACTACGGCGACGCCGAAGACAACGTCGATTAAAAATGAATTTATATTTTACCTACGAATCTCGGGATACTCTTAAGTCATTTACTTTGTTTGTCACTGTCAAAGTTAATGCAATAAATTTGAAATAGAATTTTAAAAAAGTAGCCGTCGTAGTCACATTCTTCAGACAACGTAGAATTTGGTCATTTCACGTTGTTGTTTTGCAGAGGACGGCATAGAAATATACAAAGATTTATAACGCACGTGCAGAACCATTGTTCTGCTTATTAAACCTTTTGTTTAGTGGCTTTCCCTTTACCGTTGCCGCCGTGGTTTGCTTAAGCCCTGTTTACAAGGAGGTAGCTAGGGTAGCCCTACTGCCAGGGTAACCATAGCAAGAGGGTTAAAAGATAGCCCGGGTTTACAAGCAAATTTGTAGGTAGGGTAACCCTACTGCCCGAGACAACTTACAAGTTAAGCACGAACAGATAAAACTGGAAAATAATTTATTTCCAAGGCAAAAATATGACAAATTGTGAAAGAACTTGATGTTTTCTGGGTCATAATTTGCTGATTTTGCCGGTATTGTGATCATGTTTGGCTTTTGGGAGCCAAAATAGAGTTGTCCCGAGTAAGCGAGTTGTCCTTAGCAGAGCATTTACAAAGCGC
Organism: Platygyra sinensis; assembly: GCA_019787425.1. NCBI lineage: Eukaryota > Metazoa > Cnidaria > Anthozoa > Scleractinia > Merulinidae > Platygyra > Platygyra sinensis. The sequence continues at coordinate 24,225 of JAHPZR010054426.1, read as the reverse complement.
TAGGGTAACCCTATTGCCATGGTAACCCTAGCGGTCAGCTAGGGTTACCCTAGTGCTGGGGCAAACCTAGCTACCTTGTAAATGCGTCGTTGAAAATAAGAAGAAATGTGCGAGTGCCAGGGTAACCCTCTTGCTAGGGTAACCCTAGCACTAGGGTTACCTGCTTGTAAACAGGGCCTTAAACTCCCTACTTAGTCCGTGTTCGATACATGCAGAGTTTGATTCCGAGCCCAATAGCGACTTTCGTTGCGAAAGCGGCTCAAACAACGCCGGCAAGATTGTTGGCGGATGCGATATACATTTTTTATGGCTGGGTTTTTGAGGAAGAAATCAGAAGTCAGAAATCTAGAATCACCACTGCAGCCTACTGCAGTTCTTATTTTCTTTCCTATTTTAAGCGCAAACTTAGGAAGTAAAAGTTAATTAACAAGTCCCTTTTATAGAAGCGAAAATTAAGTTAAACTGCCTTTTGTATCAAAAGAGATTCCGTAACAAAAAAAAAAAAAACCTAGTCATTCTCCATGATAAATGCCTTACGTCATACGACATTATCATCAGACTCATACTCAGGTTTCAAAAGGCCGAGCACAATAAATTCCTCTTTACTACCCAGACGTATTTAAATCTAAACTATTCACTAGGGAAGCAGATTCGAAGAGGGAGCGATGGAAGGATGAAGTGAATTTTCTATACATACAACAAGATTTTCAATGTTAAAACTGAGTGATCGAAAATAACTTTGACTGATGTCTGTCTAAAATGACCTAGCGAGCGAGGGAGAGGTTGCAGTTATCCAGGGTTCGAGTTACCGAGGGTGAAATTGCTGTAAGTATATAATCGAGTATAATGAAAATTCAGGAGAAATCGATTTTGGTTCGAGTTAGCGCGAGGTTTGGGATAGCGGGGTCGACTTTACATTTATTTGTCACTAGTATTGAATAATATTGAGAAAAGCACAAAGTCGATACCTACCTTATAACGTTGTATATCCTATAACGTCCGCTCGACTGAAGAAATCCAAATCTGCAGTAAATTAATTAATGATACAATCAGGAGTCACATTTACGAATTCATTTCTCCCGTCCCAAATTGATCTTACTGGTAACTTGTTTAGTCTCTGGCAAACAATTGAGTGGTGGCTATTATTTGCATATTTTAATTTTGGAACGTTTTACCGACTTGGATACACATATGTCTCTTGCGGCAAATTTATTTGTGAATATTTAACGGTCAGCCACGAAAAGTGACGATACAGATGAGATTTCTCATTAGACTTCTTTTTGGTCGTTCCGACTTCAGAGTCGTTTACATATCAACCAATGCAAATGCATTTCTGTAGTTAATTATAGACTATAATTTTGTGAAATCAAGGCTAGCAGAATGACAGTTGCCCAAATGTTACAGAAGATGTCAACAGATTTATTTATCGGCAGTTTAAACGCTTGCGGTTCATTCCACTTATCTGCACAAAACAAGAACAGCATGCCAAAGATGAAAATAAGCTGCCAACGAAAATAAAATAAGATAGTCTCACGAAAACTTTAACCCTAAAAACTTCGTCTTACCATTAACTGAGAAGCTCTAAATGAATGCTTTGGGAAAATACATATGTATTTAACTGATATCACAGGGAACACACAATCTTGCTGAGTAGGGATAGAGTAAATAAAGGAACGAAAAGAATAAATAGTTTACCTTTGTCTCATGTTGTCATCTCTTGGCTCACAAGATTTTACTGGAATAATATAACTGCTGCTTCCAAATCCTGCGTAACACTGTAGCGCTAAACTCGTACCTAGGTTTTTTCGGTCAACGTTCAATAATCTGCAGCGGGCTGCACTTTTGACGTCATTGGTTCAATATGACAACAATTCTTTCCAATTATGGTCAACAGCAGCTGGTTATGGTGAATTATGCATGTGGTTTTAACCAATCAGAAACGGGGAAATAATTTGAATGAATATTAATAATAGTTATTACACTATCAAATCTTTTCATAATGAGTAATAACCTATAAGTAGCTATAAATTTGTCCAAGTCATCTCAGTCAAGCATAAAGATGGAAAGGTCCAAGAAATGGAATAGCTAATTGCCATGCCATCCTTGTAAAGAAAATTCATATACACAGTTTTAATTTGTTTCTACAGAATGTGGAACTGTGGTAAATAACACACTCAAAAGTCCTGGATATCCCGAAGATTATCCAAACAATCTGAAGTGTAATTATACTATTCACATTCCACCACAAACGAAGGTTAAATACGAGTTGAAGTATTTTAAACTGGAGGATCCTGATCATAATGAATTGTGCAGGTAACCTGTTCTTTCAGGAGCCCATCAAGGGGAGCCTCTATCTCCGCTAATTGCTTCGGTCGATCCTTTCTCGAGAAGATCCAATTTAACAACGGCTTCTTCCACGAAAAGTATCATATTTCTGTTGAGTAAACAGCAAATAGTGAGAAAAAATAGCGGACGAGGGCGAAAACCCAGGAGCCAGTCCATTGACTGTTTTCCCTGTTACTGTGCATGTGGGTAAAACAGTGATTGTCATAGCTCTGTTTTGATTGGCTCTTCGAACTGAGGGAGGCATCCTATTAATAGATCTACTCGGGAAAGGGTTGACTCCAAGGAAAGTATGGGAGATAGAGGCTCCCCTTGATGGGCTCCTGGTTTTTTATATCACTGGTGAGAGCTCTCACGAGTGATATAAAAAACCAGGAGCCCATCAAGGGGAGCCTCTATCTCCCATACTTTCCTTGGAGTCAACCCTTTCCCGAGTAGATCTATTAATAGGATGCCTCCCTCAGTTCGAAGAGCCAATCAAAACAGAGCTATGACAATCACTGTTTTACCCACATGCACAGTAACAGGGAAAACAGTCAATGGACTGGCTCCTGGGTTTTCGCCCTCGTCCGCTATTTTTTCTCACTATTTGCTGTTTACTCAACAGAAATATGATACTTTTCGTGGGAAGAAGCCGTTGTTAAATTGGATCTTCTCGAGAAAGGATCGACCGAAGCAATTAGCGGAGATAGAGGCTCCCCTTGATGGGCTCCTGAAAGAACAGGTTACCTGCACAATTCATTATGATCAGGATCCTCCAGTTTAAAATACTTCAACTCGTATTTAACCTTCGTTTGTGGTGGAATGTGAATAGTATAATTACACTTCAGATTGTTTGGATAATCTTCGGGATATCCAGGACTTTTGAGTGTGTTATTTACCACAGTTCCACATTCTGTAGAAACAAATTAAAACTGTGTATATGAATTTTCTTTACAAGGATGGCATGGCAATTAGCTATTCCATTTCTTGGACCTTTCCATCTTTATGCTTGACTGAGATGACTTGGACAAATTTATAGCTACTTATAGGTTATTACTCATTATGAAAAGATTTGATAGTGTAATAACTATTATTAATATTCATTCAAATTATTTCCCCGTTTCTGATTGGTTAAAACCACATGCATAATTCACCATAACCAGCTGCTGTTGACCATAATTGGAAAGAATTGTTGTCATATTGAACCAATGACGTCAAAAGTGCAGCCCGCTGCAGATTATTGAACGTTGACCGAAAAAACCTAGGTACGAGTTTAGCGCTACAGTGTTACGCAGGATTTGGAAGCAGCAGTTATATTATTCCAGTAAAATCTTGTGAGCCAAGAGATGACAACATGAGACAAAGGTAAACTATTTATTCTTTTCGTTCCTTTATTTACTCTATCCCTACTCAGCAAGATTGTGTGTTCCCTGTGATATCAGTTAAATACATATGTATTTTCCCAAAGCATTCATTTAGAGCTTCTCAGTTAATGGTAAGACGAAGTTTTTAGGGTTAAAGTTTTCGTGAGACTATCTTATTTTATTTTCGTTGGCAGCTTATTTTCATCTTTGGCATGCTGTTCTTGTTTTGTGCAGATAAGTGGAATGAACCGCAAGCGTTTAAACTGCCGATAAATAAATCTGTTGACATCTTCTGTAACATTTGGGCAACTGTCATTCTGCTAGCCTTGATTTCACAAAATTATAGTCTATAATTAACTACAGAAATGCATTTGCATTGGTTGATATGTAAACGACTCTGAAGTCGGAACGACCAAAAAGAAGTCTAATGAGAAATCTCATCTGTATCGTCACTTTTCGTGGCTGACCGTTAAATATTCACAAATAAATTTGCCGCAAGAGACATATGTGTATCCAAGTCGGTAAAACGTTCCAAAATTAAAATATGCAAATAATAGCCACCACTCAATTGTTTGCCAGAGACTAAACAAGTTACCAGTAAGATCAATTTGGGACGGGAGAAATGAATTCGTAAATGTGACTCCTGATTGTATCATTAATTAATTTACTGCAGATTTGGATTTCTTCAGTCGAGCGGACGTTATAGGATATACAACGTTATAAGGTAGGTATCGACTTTGTGCTTTTCTCAATATTATTCAATACTAGTGACAAATAAATGTAAAGTCGACCCCGCTATCCCAAACCTCGCGCTAACTCGAACCAAAATCGATTTCTCCTGAATTTTCATTATACTCGATTATATACTTACAGCAATTTCACCCTCGGTAACTCGAACCCTGGATAACTGCAACCTCTCCCTCGCTCGCTAGGTCATTTTAGACAGACATCAGTCAAAGTTATTTTCGATCACTCAGTTTTAACATTGAAAATCTTGTTGTATGTATAGAAAATTCACTTCATCCTTCCATCGCTCCCTCTTCGAATCTGCTTCCCTAGTGAATAGTTTAGATTTAAATACGTCTGGGTAGTAAAGAGGAATTTATTGTGCTCGGCCTTTTGAAACCTGAGTATGAGTCTGATGATAATGTCGTATGACGTAAGGCATTTATCATGGAGAATGACTAGGTTTTTTTTTTTTTTGTTACGGAATCTCTTTTGATACAAAAGGCAGTTTAACTTAATTTTCGCTTCTATAAAAGGGACTTGTTAATTAACTTTTACTTCCTAAGTTTGCGCTTAAAATAGGAAAGAAAATAAGAACTGCAGTAGGCTGCAGTGGTGATTCTAGATTTCTGACTTCTGATTTCTTCCTCAAAAACCCAGCCATAAAAAATGTATATCGCATCCGCCAACAATCTTGCCGGCGTTGTTTGAGCCGCTTTCGCAACGAAAGTCGCTATTGGGCTCGGAATCAAACTCTGCATGTATCGAACACGGACTAAGTAGGGAGTTTAAGGCCCTGTTTACAAGCAGGTAACCCTAGTGCTAGGGTTACCCTAGCAAGAGGGTTACCCTGGCACTCGCACATTTCTTCTTATTTTCAACGACGCATTTACAAGGTAGCTAGGTTTGCCCCAGCACTAGGGTAACCCTAGCTGACCGCTAGGGTTACCATGGCAATAGGGTTACCCTAGCGCTTTGTAAATGCTCTGCTAAGGACAACTCGCTTACTCGGGACAACTCTATTTTGGCTCCCAAAAGCCAAACATGATCACAATACCGGCAAAATCAGCAAATTATGACCCAGAAAACATCAAGTTCTTTCACAATTTGTCATATTTTTGCCTTGGAAATAAATTATTTTCCAGTTTTATCTGTTCGTGCTTAACTTGTAAGTTGTCTCGGGCAGTAGGGTTACCCTACCTACAAATTTGCTTGTAAACCCGGGCTATCTTTTAACCCTCTTGCTATGGTTACCCTGGCAGTAGGGCTACCCTAGCTACCTCCTTGTAAACAGGGCTTAAGCAAACCACGGCGGCAACGGTAAAGGGAAAGCCACTAAACAAAAGGTTTAATAAGCAGAACAATGGTTCTGCACGTGCGTTATAAATCTTTGTATATTTCTATGCCGTCCTCTGCAAAACAACAACGTGAAATGACCAAATTCTACGTTGTCTGAAGAATGTGACTACGACGGCTACTTTTTTAAAATTCTATTTCAAATTTATTGCATTAACTTTGACAGTGACAAACAAAGTAAATGACTTAAGAGTATCCCGAGATTCGTAGGTAAAATATAAATTCATTTTTAATCGACGTTGTCTTCGGCGTCGCCGTAGTAGCGTCTTAAACTCCCTGAGAGGGAATAGGGAGTTTTAGCAATGAAGACGGCGACGGCGGGGACAAAACCTTGTAAAAAATGAATTTATATTTTACCTTTGAATGTCGCAGCTGTGTAAATCTGTCCAGTAGTCTTGTCGGTCTAAAAACTCGCTCAGGCTAAACATGCACCCACGACGTTTTTTTGAAAACAAGATACGAAAAATTAGCCATTGCGGTTCGCGTTCTCCAAAATACGTAGAACTTAGTCATTTCACGTTGTTGTTTTGCAGAGGACGGCAAAGAAATATACAAAGATTCAAAACGCACGTGCACAGCTATTGTTTTGCTCATTAAACCTTTTGTTTGTGACGCTCTCCTCGCCGTAGCCGTCGTGGTTTGCTAAAACTCCCTAATATCAGCAAACCACGACGGCGACGGCGACCAGAGCGTCACCAGACAAAGGGTTCATTGAGCAAAACAATAGCTGTGCACCTGCGTCTTGAACCTTAGTACATTTCTCTGCCGTCCTCTGCAAAACAACAACGTGAAATGACTAAGCTCTGTGCATTTTGGAGAACGCGTATCGCAATGGCTAATTTTTAGTATCTTCTTTTGGAATGGATAGCTGTCGGTGCATGTTTAGCCTGAGCAAAATTTTATACCGATAGGCGTACTGAACAGAGTTACGAGATTACGACATTTAATTTGAAGGTAAACTATAAATTCATTTTTACAAGGTGCCCTCCACGCCGTCGCCGTCGTCATTGCTATGTGACATGATAAGAAGGTTTAAATTTCACCTCGCTTCTTACATTATAAATAAGAGGTTAACAATTTCAAGTTTCGATATCTTATTTCTACAGAAATGATGATTACACTTTCAAGGAAAATCGTAATGTTCGTCTTAATGTTTTTCTTTTATGGAAAAATTTGGAAGGTTTCGGTGCAATTCAAGGTAAGAAAACATATTGGACTGTTACGATATCTTTTCTAACTGTTGTCGTTTATGGTAAAGACACACTGAAGGTAGTAGGACAGTTTACTGATACGTCGAGTACCATCACTCTCCTTAGTTGTTGAAAGATCAATTTCTTTCAGGTTCAGACTCGTATATAAACCCTCGCGTTCCTGTCGGAAGTCCTGGTTGTATTAATTTAGAACAATGTTACAATAGGTTTTGATCGTGGAAATTCTTAGAAATTTGCAGTAATTTATAAACTGCACTGAGCCGCGCGGAAAAGTGTGGACACTAATTGGCATAAATATTTACAGAAGATAATTCCAACGAAAAGACCTCCTCAACTCTGCATATTAATATATGGCAACTAGTAAACAAAAAAGTACTGACTTGGGTAGAACAGCCTTTTTCCAGTGTGTCTGCAGTTAGATATATTCCTCGTAGGCGACGTCACACCTAGCGGCTCGATTTATTTACTGCATACTTTTTTGGTCGGAAGTATTACTATTCATACTCCATCGCTATAGGCTACATTGTTAGGTGTTATCAGTGGTTATTACCTTTACCTCAATTTATCTTTCTGTTGAAGTAAATCAAATATTAATATTAGTGTATGTGTGTGTGTACACTATTGATTGATTTATGCAACTACTCCTACATTACACCTGCATTTATGAGGTACACTGGCTGGATGCACACGCGTGCATTCATCTCAAGATTTTACTTTTAGTTTTTAACACTTGTCGCAAAGCGCTGTTGATCTTTTTTGCTGTTAACAGCGCTATATAAGAAAAAAAGTTATTATGATTATTATGATAACGATGGTGATGCCGATGATGATGATATTGATGATAATAATTATTTAGCAATTATTGAATGAGTTGAGTGAGATATGAAGAATTCTGCAGATCAAGGAGGGTGTTATCGCCATTTCGCTCTTTGTTTTTCTGCTCACCAAAAAGAACACAATCTCGTCCCCAGGTTTTTTCGGTCAACGTTCAATAATCTGCAGCGGGCTGCACTTTTGACGTCATTGGTTCAATATGACAACAATTCTTTCCAATTATGGTCAACAGCAGCTGGTTATGGTGAATTATGCATGTGGTTTTAACCAATCAGAAACGGGGAAATAATTTGAATGAATATTAATAATAGTTATTACACTATCAAATCTTTTCATAATGAGTAATAACCTATAAGTAGCTATAAATTTGTCCAAGTCATCTCAGTCAAGCATAAAGATGGAAAGGTCCAAGAAATGGAATAGCTAATTGCCATGCCATCCTTGTAAAGAAAATTCATATACACAGTTTTAATTTGTTTCTACAGAATGTGGAACTGTGGTAAATAACACACTCAAAAGTCCTGGATATCCCGAAGATTATCCAAACAATCTGAAGTGTAATTATACTATTCACATTCCACCACAAACGAAGGTTAAATACGAGTTGAAGTATTTTAAACTGGAGGATCCTGATCATAATGAATTGTGCAGGTAACCTGTTCTTTCAGGAGCCCATCAAGGGGAGCCTCTATCTCCGCTAATTGCTTCGGTCGATCCTTTCTCGAGAAGATCCAATTTAACAACGGCTTCTTCCCACGAAAAGTATCATATTTCTGTTGAGTAAACAGCAAATAGTGAGAAAAAATAGCGGACGAGGGCGAAAACCCAGGAGCCAGTCCATTGACTGTTTTCCCTGTTACTGTGCATGTGGGTAAAACAGTGATTGTCATAGCTCTGTTTTGATTGGCTCTTCGAACTGAGGGAGGCATCCTATTAATAGATCTACTCGGGAAAGGGTTGACTCCAAGGAAAGTATGGGAGATAGAGGCTCCCCTTGATGGGCTCCTGGTTTTTTATATCACTGGTGGGAACTCTCAGAGGATTTGTAAAGACTGAATGCTGCATTAGGAATGTATTACAGCATATTTTTAGAGGTGATAGGTATGCATGGTTTCCGCAGTTAACTGCACGTCCCTTCGCAGAGTTTGACACCAGCTTGAATTCTGTTTATAGACTCGCTTCGTTTCTACTACAAGATATATTTTAAGGCTTTAACTATTGTCTTTCCAGGTAAGTAGGCGAAGAGAAGCGAAAGCGAGGAGAGCGCGTGGCGCGAGGGGAAGAGCGCAAAAAAAAAAAACAACAACGCCTGACGGTAAGTATACCGTTGTTCAAGGTGTTCCGCCCTCAGACACAACCTAAATGACAAGCCAATCGCAGCGTTAAGGCCCGTTTACATAGGCGATTTTTTGTCGCGGCAACTGAATGCAATTTTTGTCGCGATTACGTTGCAACTTCAAAATCCCACGTGTAAACCAGGTGCGATTTTCAGTGCGATTTGTCGCCGCGATATCGCAAGGGTTTCGAACATGTTTGAAACTTGATGCAATTTTGGCGCGACAAAAATTGCATCGAGTTGCTGCGACAAAAATCGCCTGTGTAAACGGGCCTTTAAGGCCCGTTTACACAGGCGATTTTTGTCGCGGCAACTTGATGCAATTTTTGTCGCGCTTTAAGTTGCAACTTCAAAATCGCACGTGTAAACCAGGTGCGATTTTCATTGCGATTTGTCGCCGCGATATCGCAGGGGTTTCGAACATGTTTGAAACTTGATGCATCGAGTTGCCGGCTTGCCGCGACAAAAATCGCACGTGTAAAAGGGCCTTAAGAAAAACAATGATGATCATGGTGCGTTGTGGGGCAAATCTACAAACTTCCAAGGTCTTATTTTCATCCCTAAAAGGGAGAAATTACCTCTCTGGGACTTAAAATAGAAAAGGAAAAACACAAATCAATGTTTAGGTTGCCTCAGAATGAAATATTAAGGTGTACAGAGTTGTCAAACCTTTCTGGTGAAGAAATTTTCCTTCCTTCAACAGCCCTTGAAGCATGACGGTCAGCGTGCTTTGATATCGAGTCTTCATAACAGATATCAATTGCGGATTTTAAAGCAGCTTCATAGACTTTAGAAGACAAAAATGATAATGTACGTACAGTTTTACTTCGAAATTGAATTCAACTATCGGAACGATTGGTAACGCGACAGGCCGATAAAATGACTGAAAAATGAATTTGATGCTTTCATGCAGCGAAGCACGTCTGCGAAATTTTAAACATTTTCTTTCTTTTAGGTAGGTTTTATTTTTTCATCTATATAAATAAATGAAAATGTACTGGTAGTGGTATTGAGCTTTCTGTCACGCTTCTTTCTTTTGGTTGCCTTTCTTTATTTTGGAATTTTAGGTTTTAAACTGGAAAGTATTTTTTTCACGCTTTTCTGATTAATTAATTTACGGCGACTTCCGCGGTTTGTTTGTCTACCTTATTCAATTCGTTAAAAGATATTTTTTGAGTCTTATTCAGCTACTACAGATCTCCTGATTAAAAACTAAGTAGGCACTTACTTAACACAGTTGAAATATGATTTATCTCAAAATTATTTTATAGTTTCTTGTTTTTTTGTTTTTTTTTTTGATATCAGTTTTAAACATCAAATTGAGTTCTTTTTGTCGATATTTTCTAATATTTTGGCCCTTCCTTTATTCAACTTTAAATAAAAGATGTCCTGAAACATTATCTTGTGCCTTTGATTGCTGTGGCATATGGTTTATATTTATACGGTTCCTCTCGCTCTGAAATATCTCAAAAAGAGACAGGAAATTAGAGGTGGGTCGCAGACAATTTCATGCAAGTGTCAGTGGGATAAAGTGGAGGGAGGAAGGAGGTAACGTTCGGAAATAAACGAAGCGCTTCTCGAACAGCTTCATCTACAGAACAAGATGATGCGACCACAATATTGCTTGAAAACCATTCGAGGATCACGAGATGCAATAGCTTGAACAATGGTCTGCGTACAGGCGTTATTTTTTGGCGCTCTTCCCCTCGCGCGCGACTCGCGCCTCGCGCTTGCCTCGTTTTCGCCTCTGTTCGCCTAAATACGCAAAAATACGCCTCTTCTGCAGGCTAATTTGCATTCCATATTGTGACACCGGGTCCGCCTATTTGATAAGAACTGTTATCAAAAAAAAAAACAAAAAAACAAGAAACTATAAAATAATTTTGAGATAAATCATATTTCAACTGTGTTAAGTAAGTGCCTACTTAGTTTTTTAATCAGGAGATCTGTAGTAGCTGAATAAGACTCAAAAAATATCTTTTAACGAATTGAATAAGGTAGACAAACAAACCGCGGAAGTCGCCGTAAATTAATTAATCAGAAAAGCGTGAAAAAAATACTTTCCAGTTTAAAACCTAAAATTCCAAAATAAAGAAAGGCAACCAAAAGAAAGAAGCGTGACAGAAAGCTCAATACCACTACCAGTACATTTTCATTTATTTATATAGATGAAAAAATAAAACCTACCTAAAAGAAAGAAAATGTTTAAAATTTCGCAGACGTGCTTCGCTGCATGAAAGCATCAAATTCATTTTTCAGTCATTTTATCGGCCTGTCGCGTTACCAATCGTTCCGATAGTTGAATTCAATTTCGAAGTAAAACTGTACGTACATTATCATTTTTGTCTTCTAAAGTCTATGAAGCTGCTTTAAAATCCGCAATTGATATCTGTTATGAAGACTCGATATCAAAGCACGCTGACCGTCATGCTTCAAGGGCTGTTGAAGGAAGGAAAATTTCTTCACCAGAAAGGTTTGACAACTCTGTACACCTTAATATTTCATTCTGAGGCAACCTAAACATTGATTTGTGTTTTTCCTTTTCTATTTTAAGTCCCAGAGAGGTAATTTCTCCCTTTTAGGGATGAAAATAAGACCTTGGAAGTTTGTAGATTTGCCCCACAACGCACCATGATCATCATTGTTTTTCTTAAGGCCCTTTTACACGTGCGATTTTTGTCGCGGCAAGCCGGCAACTCGATGCATCAAGTTTCAAACATGTTCGAAACCCCTGCGATATCGCGGCGACAAATCGCAATGAAAATCGCACCTGGTTTACACGTGCGATTTTGAAGTTGCAACTTAAAGCGCGACAAAAATTGCATCAAGTTGCCGCGACAAAAATCGCCTGTGTAAACGGGCCTTAAAGGCCCGTTTACACAGGCGATTTTTGTCGCAGCAACTCGATGCAATTTTTGTCGCGCCAAAATTGCATCAAGTTTCAAACATGTTCGAAACCCTTGCGATATCGCGGCGACAAATCGCACTGAAAATCGCACCTGGTTTACACGTGGGATTTTGAAGTTGCAACGTAATCGCGACAAAAATTGCATTCAGTTGCCGCGACAAAAATCGCCTATGTAAACGGGCCTTAACGCTGCGATTGGCTTGTCATTTAGGTTGTGTCTGAGGGCGGAACACCTTGAACAACGGTATACTTACCGTCAGGCGTTGTTGTTTTTTTTTTTTGCGCTCTTCCCCTCGCGCCACGCGCTCTCCTCGCTTTCGCTTCTCTTCGCCTACTTACCTGGAAAGACAATAGTTAAAGCCTTAAAATATATCTTGTAGTAGAAACGAAGCGAGTCTATAAACAGAATTCAAGCTGGTGTCAAACTCTGCGAAGGGACGTGCAGTTAACTGCGGAAACCATGCATACCTATCACCTCTAAAAATATGCTGTAATACATTCCTAATGCAGCATTCAGTCTTTACAAATCCTCTGAGAGTTCCCACCAGTGATATAAAAAACCAGGAGCCCATCAAGGGGAGCCTCTATCTCCCATACTTTCCTTGGAGTCAACCCTTTCCCGAGTAGATCTATTAATAGGATGCCTCCCTCAGTTCGAAGAGCCAATCAAAACAGAGCTATGACAATCACTGTTTTACCCACATGCACAGTAACAGGGAAAACAGTCAATGGACTGGCTCCTGGGTTTTCGCCCTCGTCCGCTATTTTTTCTCACTATTTGCTGTTTACTCAACAGAAATATGATACTTTTCGTGGGAAGAAGCCGTTGTTAAATTGGATCTTCTCGAGAAAGGATCGACCGAAGCAATTAGCGGAGATAGAGGCTCCCCTTGATGGGCTCCTGAAAGAACAGGTTACCTGCACAATTCATTATGATCAGGATCCTCCAGTTTAAAATACTTCAACTCGTATTTAACCTTCGTTTGTGGTGGAATGTGAATAGTATAATTACACTTCAGATTGTTTGGATAATCTTCGGGATATCCAGGACTTTTGAGTGTGTTATTTACCACAGTTCCACATTCTGTAGAAACAAATTAAAACTGTGTATATGAATTTTCTTTACAAGGATGGCATGGCAATTAGCTATTCCATTTCTTGGACCTTTCCATCTTTATGCTTGACTGAGATGACTTGGACAAATTTATAGCTACTTATAGGTTATTACTCATTATGAAAAGATTTGATAGTGTAATAACTATTATTTAATATTCATTCAAATTATTTCCCCGTTTCTGATTGGTTAAAACCACATGCATAATTCACCATAACCAGCTGCTGTTGACCATAATTGGAAAGAATTGTTGTCATATTGAACCAATGACGTCAAAAGTGCAGCCCGCTGCAGATTATTGAACGTTGACCGAAAAAACCTGGGGACGAGATTGTGTTCTTTTTGGTGAGCAGAAAAAACAAAGAGCGAAATGGCGATAACACCCTCCTTGATCTGCAGAATTCTTCATATCTCACTCAACTCATTCAATAATTGCTAAATAATTATTATCATCAATATCATCATCATCGGCATCACCATCGTTATCATAATAATCATAATAACTTTTTTTCTTATATAGCGCTGTTAACAGCAAAAAAGATCAACAGCGCTTTGCGACAAGTGTTAAAAACTAAAAGTAAAATCTTGAGATGAATGCACGCGTGTGCATCCAGCCAGTGTACCTCATAAATGCAGGTGTAATGTAGGAGTAGTTTGCATAAATCAATCAATAGTGTACACACACACATACACTAATATTAATATTTGATTTACTTCACAGAAAGATAAATTGAGGTAAAGGTAATAACCACTGATAACACCTAACAATGTAGCCTATAGCGATGGAGTATGAATAGTAATACTTCCGACCAAAAAAGTATGCAGTAAATAAATCGAGCCGCTAGGTGTGACGTCGCCTACGAGGAATATATCTAACTGCAGACACACTGGAAAAAGGCTGTTCTACCCAAAGTCAGTACTTTTTTGTTTACTAGTTGCCATATATTAATATGCAGAGGTTGAGGAGGTCTTTTCGTTGGAATTATCTTCTGTAAATATTTATGCCAATTAGTGTCCACACTTTTCCGCGCGGCTCAGTGCAGTTTATAAATTACTGCAAATTTCTAAGAATTTCCACGATCAAAACCTATTGTAACATTGTTCTAAATTAATACAACCAGGACTTCCGACAGGAACGCGAGGGTTTATATACGAGTCTGAACCTGAAAGAAATTGATCTTTCAACAACTAAGGAGAGTGATGGTACTCGACGTATCAGTAAACTGTCCTACTACCTTCAGTGTGTCTTTACCATAAACGACAACAGTTAGAAAAGATATCGTAACAGTCCAATATGTTTTCTTACCTTGAATTGCACCGAAAACCTTCCAAATTTTTCCATAAAAGAAAAAACATTAAGACGAACATTACGATTTTCCTTGAAAGTGTAATCATCATTTCTGTAGAAATAAGATATCGAAACTTGAAATTGTTAACCTCTTATTTATAATGTAAGAAGCGAGGTGAAATTTAAACCTTCTTATCATGTCACATAGCAATGACGACGGCGACGGCGTGGAGGGCACCTTGTAAAAATGAATTTATAGTTTACCTTCAAATTAAATGTCGTAATCTCGTAACTCTGTTCAGTACGCCTATCGGTATAAAATTTTGCTCAGGCTAAACATGCACCGACAGCTATCCATTCCAAAAGAAGATACTAAAAATTAGCCATTGCGATACGCGTTCTCCAAAATGCACAGAGCTTAGTCATTTCACGTTGTTGTTTTGCAGAGGACGGCAGAGAAATGTACTAAGGTTCAAGACGCAGGTGCACAGCTATTGTTTTGCTCAATGAACCCTTTGTCTGGTGACGCTCTGGTCGCCGTCGCCGTCGTGGTTTGCTGATATTAGGGAGTTTTAGCAAACCACGACGGCTACGGCGAGGAGAGCGTCACAAACAAAAGGTTTAATGAGCAAAACAATAGCTGTGCACGTGCGTTTTGAATCTTTGTATATTTCTTTGCCGTCCTCTGCAAAACAACAACGTGAAATGACTAAGTTCTACGTATTTTGGAGAACGCGAACCGCAATGGCTAATTTTTCGTATCTTGTTTTCAAAAAAACGTCGTGGGTGCATGTTTAGCCTGAGCGAGTTTTTAGACCGACAAGACTACTGGACAGATTTACACAGCTGCGACATTCAAAGGTAAAATATAAATTCATTTTTTACAAGGTTTTGTCCCCGCCGTCGCCGTCTTCATTGCTAAAACTCCCTATTCCCTCTCAGGGAGTTTAAGACGCTACTACGGCGACGCCGAAGACAACGTCGATTAAAAATGAATTTATATTTTACCTACGAATCTCGGGATACTCTTAAGTCATTTACTTTGTTTGTCACTGTCAAAGTTAATGCAATAAATTTGAAATAGAATTTTAAAAAAGTAGCCGTCGTAGTCACATTCTTCAGACAACGTAGAATTTGGTCATTTCACGTTGTTGTTTTGCAGAGGACGGCATAGAAATATACAAAGATTTATAACGCACGTGCAGAACCATTGTTCTGCTTATTAAACCTTTTGTTTAGTGGCTTTCCCTTTACCGTTGCCGCCGTGGTTTGCTTAAGCCCTGTTTACAAGGAGGTAGCTAGGGTAGCCCTACTGCCAGGGTAACCATAGCAAGAGGGTTAAAAGATAGCCCGGGTTTACAAGCAAATTTGTAGGTAGGGTAACCCTACTGCCCGAGACAACTTACAAGTTAAGCACGAACAGATAAAACTGGAAAATAATTTATTTCCAAGGCAAAAATATGACAAATTGTGAAAGAACTTGATGTTTTCTGGGTCATAATTTGCTGATTTTGCCGGTATTGTGATCATGTTTGGCTTTTGGGAGCCAAAATAGAGTTGTCCCGAGTAAGCGAGTTGTCCTTAGCAGAGCATTTACAAAGCGCTAGGGTAACCCTATTGCCATGGTAACCCTAGCGGTCAGCTAGGGTTACCCTAGTGCTGGGGCAAACCTAGCTACCTTGTAAATGCGTCGTTGAAAATAAGAAGAAATGTGCGAGTGCCAGGGTAACCCTCTTGCTAGGGTAACCCTAGCACTAGGGTTACCTGCTTGTAAACAGGGCCTTAAACTCCCTACTTAGTCCGTGTTCGATACATGCAGAGTTTGATTCCGAGCCCAATAGCGACTTTCGTTGCGAAAGCGGCTCAAACAACGCCGGCAAGATTGTTGGCGGATGCGATATACATTTTTTATGGCTGGGTTTTTGAGGAAGAAATCAGAAGTCAGAAATCTAGAATCACCACTGCAGCCTACTGCAGTTCTTATTTTCTTTCCTATTTTAAGCGCAAACTTAGGAAGTAAAAGTTAATTAACAAGTCCCTTTTATAGAAGCGAAAATTAAGTTAAACTGCCTTTTGTATCAAAAGAGATTCCGTAAACAAAAAAAAAAAAAACCTAGTCATTCTCCATGATAAATGCCTTACGTCATACGACATTATCATCAGACTCATACTCAGGTTTCAAAAGGCCGAGCACAATAAATTCCTCTTTACTACCCAGACGTATTTAAATCTAAACTATTCACTAGGGAAGCAGATTCGAAGAGGGAGCGATGGAAGGATGAAGTGAATTTTCTATACATACAACAAGATTTTCAATGTTAAAACTGAGTGATCGAAAATAACTTTGACTGATGTCTGTCTAAAATGACCTAGCGAGCGAGGGAGAGGTTGCAGTTATCCAGGGTTCGAGTTACCGAGGGTGAAATTGCTGTAAGTATATAATCGAGTATAATGAAAATTCAGGAGAAATCGATTTTGGTTCGAGTTAGCGCGAGGTTTGGGATAGCGGGGTCGACTTTACATTTATTTGTCACTAGTATTGAATAATATTGAGAAAAGCACAAAGTCGATACCTACCTTATAACGTTGTATATCCTATAACGTCCGCTCGACTGAAGAAATCCAAATCTGCAGTAAATTAATTAATGATACAATCAGGAGTCACATTTACGAATTCATTTCTCCCGTCCCAAATTGATCTTACTGGTAACTTGTTTAGTCTCTGGCAAACAATTGAGTGGTGGCTATTATTTGCATATTTTAATTTTGGAACGTTTTACCGACTTGGATACACATATGTCTCTTGCGGCAAATTTATTTGTGAATATTTAACGGTCAGCCACGAAAAGTGACGATACAGATGAGATTTCTCATTAGACTTCTTTTTGGTCGTTCCGACTTCAGAGTCGTTTACATATCAACCAATGCAAATGCATTTCTGTAGTTAATTATAGACTATAATTTTGTGAAATCAAGGCTAGCAGAATGACAGTTGCCCAAATGTTACAGAAGATGTCAACAGATTTATTTATCGGCAGTTTAAACGCTTGCGGTTCATTCCACTTATCTGCACAAAACAAGAACAGCATGCCAAAGATGAAAATAAGCTGCCAACGAAAATAAAATAAGATAGTCTCACGAAAACTTTAACCCTAAAAACTTCGTCTTACCATTAACTGAGAAGCTCTAAATGAATGCTTTGGGAAAATACATATGTATTTAACTGATATCACAGGGAACACACAATCTTGCTGAGTAGGGATAGAGTAAATAAAGGAACGAAAAGAATAAATAGTTTACCTTTGTCTCATGTTGTCATCTCTTGGCTCACAAGATTTTACTGGAATAATATAACTGCTGCTTCCAAATCCTGCGTAACACTGTAGCGCTAAACTCGTACCTAGGTTTTTTCGGTCAACGTTCAATAATCTGCAGCGGGCTGCACTTTTGACGTCATTGGTTCAATATGACAACAATTCTTTCCAATTATGGTCAACAGCAGCTGGTTATGGTGAATTATGCATGTGGTTTTAACCAATCAGAAACGGGGAAATAATTTGAATGAATATTAATAATAGTTATTACACTATCAAATCTTTTCATAATGAGTAATAACCTATAAGTAGCTATAAATTTGTCCAAGTCATCTCAGTCAAGCATAAAGATGGAAAGGTCCAAGAAATGGAATAGCTAATTGCCATGCCATCCTTGTAAAGAAAATTCATATACACAGTTTTAATTTGTTTCTACAGAATGTGGAACTGTGGTAAATAACACACTCAAAAGTCCTGGATATCCCGAAGATTATCCAAACAATCTGAAGTGTAATTATACTATTCACATTCCACCACAAACGAAGGTTAAATACGAGTTGAAGTATTTTAAACTGGAGGATCCTGATCATAATGAATTGTGCAGGTAACCTGTTCTTTCAGGAGCCCATCAAGGGGAGCCTCTATCTCCGCTAATTGCTTCGGTCGATCCTTTCTCGAGAAGATCCAATTTAACAACGGCTTCTTCCCACGAAAAGTATCATATTTCTGTTGAGTAAACAGCAAATAGTGAGAAAAAATAGCGGACGAGGGCGAAAACCCAGGAGCCAGTCCATTGACTGTTTTCCCTGTTACTGTGCATGTGGGTAAAACAGTGATTGTCATAGCTCTGTTTTGATTGGCTCTTCGAACTGAGGGAGGCATCCTATTAATAGATCTACTCGGGAAAGGGTTGACTCCAAGGAAAGTATGGGAGATAGAGGCTCCCCTTGATGGGCTCCTGGTTTTTTATATCACTGTGAGAGCTCTCACAGTGATATAAAAAACCAGGAGCCCATCAAGGGGAGCCTCTATCTCCCATACTTTCCTTGGAGTCAACCCTTTCCCGAGTAGATCTATTAATAGGATGCCTCCCTCAGTTCGAAGAGCCAATCAAAACAGAGCTATGACAATCACTGTTTTACCCACATGCACAGTAACAGGGAAAACAGTCAATGGACTGGCTCCTGGGTTTTCGCCCTCGTCCGCTATTTTTTCTCACTATTTGCTGTTTACTCAACAGAAATATGATACTTTTCGTGGAAGAAGCCGTTGTTAAATTGGATCTTCTCGAGAAAGGATCGACCGAAGCAATTAGCGGAGATAGAGGCTCCCCTTGATGGGCTCCTGAAAGAACAGGTTACCTGCACAATTCATTATGATCAGGATCCTCCAGTTTAAAATACTTCAACTCGTATTTAACCTTCGTTTGTGGTGGAATGTGAATAGTATAATTACACTTCAGATTGTTTGGATAATCTTCGGGATATCCAGGACTTTTGAGTGTGTTATTTACCACAGTTCCACATTCTGTAGAAACAAATTAAAACTGTGTATATGAATTTTCTTTACAAGGATGGCATGGCAATTAGCTATTCCATTTCTTGGACCTTTCCATCTTTATGCTTGACTGAGATGACTTGGACAAATTTATAGCTACTTATAGGTTATTACTCATTATGAAAAGATTTGATAGTGTAATAACTATTATTAATATTCATTCAAATTATTTCCCCGTTTCTGATTGGTTAAAACCACATGCATAATTCACCATAACCAGCTGCTGTTGACCATAATTGGAAAGAATTGTTGTCATATTGAACCAATGACGTCAAAAGTGCAGCCCGCTGCAGATTATTGAACGTTGACCGAAAAAACCTAGGTACGAGTTTAGCGCTACAGTGTTACGCAGGATTTGGAAGCAGCAGTTATATTATTCCAGTAAAATCTTGTGAGCCAAGAGATGACAACATGAGACAAAGGTAAACTATTTATTCTTTTCGTTCCTTTATTTACTCTATCCCTACTCAGCAAGATTGTGTGTTCCCTGTGATATCAGTTAAATACATATGTATTTTCCCAAAGCATTCATTTAGAGCTTCTCAGTTAATGGTAAGACGAAGTTTTTAGGGTTAAAGTTTTCGTGAGACTATCTTATTTTATTTTCGTTGGCAGCTTATTTTCATCTTTGGCATGCTGTTCTTGTTTTGTGCAGATAAGTGGAATGAACCGCAAGCGTTTAAACTGCCGATAAATAAATCTGTTGACATCTTCTGTAACATTTGGGCAACTGTCATTCTGCTAGCCTTGATTTCACAAAATTATAGTCTATAATTAACTACAGAAATGCATTTGCATTGGTTGATATGTAAACGACTCTGAAGTCGGAACGACCAAAAAGAAGTCTAATGAGAAATCTCATCTGTATCGTCACTTTTCGTGGCTGACCGTTAAATATTCACAAATAAATTTGCCGCAAGAGACATATGTGTATCCAAGTCGGTAAAACGTTCCAAAATTAAAATATGCAAATAATAGCCACCACTCAATTGTTTGCCAGAGACTAAACAAGTTACCAGTAAGATCAATTTGGGACGGGAGAAATGAATTCGTAAATGTGACTCCTGATTGTATCATTAATTAATTTACTGCAGATTTGGATTTCTTCAGTCGAGCGGACGTTATAGGATATACAACGTTATAAGGTAGGTATCGACTTTGTGCTTTTCTCAATATTATTCAATACTAGTGACAAATAAATGTAAAGTCGACCCCGCTATCCCAAACCTCGCGCTAACTCGAACCAAAATCGATTTCTCCTGAATTTTCATTATACTCGATTATATACTTACAGCAATTTCACCCTCGGTAACTCGAACCCTGGATAACTGCAACCTCTCCCTCGCTCGCTAGGTCATTTTAGACAGACATCAGTCAAAGTTATTTTCGATCACTCAGTTTTAACATTGAAAATCTTGTTGTATGTATAGAAAATTCACTTCATCCTTCCATCGCTCCCTCTTCGAATCTGCTTCCCTAGTGAATAGTTTAGATTTAAATACGTCTGGGTAGTAAAGAGGAATTTATTGTGCTCGGCCTTTTGAAACCTGAGTATGAGTCTGATGATAATGTCGTATGACGTAAGGCATTTATCATGGAGAATGACTAGGTTTTTTTTTTTTTTGTTACGGAATCTCTTTTGATACAAAAGGCAGTTTAACTTAATTTTCGCTTCTATAAAAGGGACTTGTTAATTAACTTTTACTTCCTAAGTTTGCGCTTAAAATAGGAAAGAAAATAAGAACTGCAGTAGGCTGCAGTGGTGATTCTAGATTTCTGACTTCTGATTTCTTCCTCAAAAACCCAGCCATAAAAAATGTATATCGCATCCGCCAACAATCTTGCCGGCGTTGTTTGAGCCGCTTTCGCAACGAAAGTCGCTATTGGGCTCGGAATCAAACTCTGCATGTATCGAACACGGACTAAGTAGGGAGTTTAAGGCCCTGTTTACAAGCAGGTAACCCTAGTGCTAGGGTTACCCTAGCAAGAGGGTTACCCTGGCACTCGCACATTTCTTCTTATTTTCAACGACGCATTTACAAGGTAGCTAGGTTTGCCCCAGCACTAGGGTAACCCTAGCTGACCGCTAGGGTTACCATGGCAATAGGGTTACCCTAGCGCTTTGTAAATGCTCTGCTAAGGACAACTCGCTTACTCGGGACAACTCTATTTTGGCTCCCAAAAGCCAAACATGATCACAATACCGGCAAAATCAGCAAATTATGACCCAGAAAACATCAAGTTCTTTCACAATTTGTCATATTTTTGCCTTGGAAATAAATTATTTTCCAGTTTTATCTGTTCGTGCTTAACTTGTAAGTTGTCTCGGGCAGTAGGGTTACCCTACCTACAAATTTGCTTGTAAACCCGGGCTATCTTTTAACCCTCTTGCTATGGTTACCCTGGCAGTAGGGCTACCCTAGCTACCTCCTTGTAAACAGGGCTTAAGCAAACCACGGCGGCAACGGTAAAGGGAAAGCCACTAAACAAAAGGTTTAATAAGCAGAACAATGGTTCTGCACGTGCGTTATAAATCTTTGTATATTTCTATGCCGTCCTCTGCAAAACAACAACGTGAAATGACCAAATTCTACGTTGTCTGAAGAATGTGACTACGACGGCTACTTTTTTAAAATTCTATTTCAAATTTATTGCATTAACTTTGACAGTGACAAACAAAGTAAATGACTTAAGAGTATCCCGAGATTCGTAGGTAAAATATAAATTCATTTTTAATCGACGTTGTCTTCGGCGTCGCCGTAGTAGCGTCTTAAACTCCCTGAGAGGGAATAGGGAGTTTTAGCAATGAAGACGGCGACGGCGGGGACAAAACCTTGTAAAAAATGAATTTATATTTTACCTTTGAATGTCGCAGCTGTGTAAATCTGTCCAGTAGTCTTGTCGGTCTAAAAACTCGCTCAGGCTAAACATGCACCCACGACGTTTTTTTGAAAACAAGATACGAAAAATTAGCCATTGCGGTTCGCGTTCTCCAAAATACGTAGAACTTAGTCATTTCACGTTGTTGTTTTGCAGAGGACGGCAAAGAAATATACAAAGATTCAAAACGCACGTGCACAGCTATTGTTTTGCTCATTAAACCTTTTGTTTGTGACGCTCTCCTCGCCGTAGCCGTCGTGGTTTGCTAAAACTCCCTAATATCAGCAAACCACGACGGCGACGGCGACCAGAGCGTCACCAGACAAAGGGTTCATTGAGCAAAACAATAGCTGTGCACCTGCGTCTTGAACCTTAGTACATTTCTCTGCCGTCCTCTGCAAAACAACAACGTGAAATGACTAAGCTCTGTGCATTTTGGAGAACGCGTATCGCAATGGCTAATTTTTAGTATCTTCTTTTGGAATGGATAGCTGTCGGTGCATGTTTAGCCTGAGCAAAATTTTATACCGATAGGCGTACTGAACAGAGTTACGAGATTACGACATTTAATTTGAAGGTAAACTATAAATTCATTTTTACAAGGTGCCCTCCACGCCGTCGCCGTCGTCATTGCTATGTGACATGATAAGAAGGTTTAAATTTCACCTCGCTTCTTACATTATAAATAAGAGGTTAACAATTTCAAGTTTCGATATCTTATTTCTACAGAAATGATGATTACACTTTCAAGGAAAATCGTAATGTTCGTCTTAATGTTTTTTCTTTTATGGAAAAATTTGGAAGGTTTCGTGCAATTCAAGTAAGAAAACATATTGGACTGTTACGATATCTTTTCTAACTGTTGTCGTTATGGTAAAGACACACTAGAAGGTAGTAGGACAGTTTACTGATACGTCGAGTACCATCACTCTCCTTAGTTGTTGAAAGATCAATTTCTTTCAGGTTCAGACTCGTATATAAAACCTCGCGTTCCTGTCGGAAGTCCTGGTTGTATTAATTTAGAAACAATGTTACAATAGGTTTTGATCGTGGAAATTCTTAGAAATTTGCAGTAATTTATAAACTGCACTGAGCCGCGCGGAAAAGTGTGGACACTAATTGGCATAAATATTTACAGAAGATAATTCCAACGAAAGACCTCCTCAACTCTGCATATTAATATATGGCAACTAGTAAACAAAAAAGTACTGACTTTGGGTAGAACAGCCTTTTTCCAGTGTGTCTGCAGTTAGATATATTCCTCGTAGGCGGACGTCACACCTAGCGGCTCGATTTATTTAACTGCATACTTTTTTGGTCGGAAGTATTACTATTCATACTCCATCGCTATAGGCTACATTGTTAGGTGTTATCAGTGGTTATTACCTTTACCTCATTTATCTTTCTGTGAAGTAAATCAAATATTAATATTAGTGTATGTGTGTGTGTACACTATTGATTGATTTATGCAACTACTCCTACATTACACCTGCATTTATGAGGTACACTGGCTGGATGCACACGCGTGCATTCATCTCAAGATTTTTACTTTTAGTTTTTAACACCTTGTCGCAAAGCGCTGTTGATCTTTTTTGCTGTTAACAGCGCTATATAAGAAAAAAAGTTATTATGATTATTATGATAACGATGGTGATGCCGATGATGATGATATTGATGATAATAATTATTTAGCAATTATTGAATGAGTTGAGTGAGATATGAAGAATTCTGCAGATCAAGGAGGGTGTTATCGCCATTTCGCTCTTTGTTTTTTGTGCTCACCAAAAAGAACACAATCTCGTCCCCAGGTTTTTTCGGTCAACGTTCAATAATCTGCAGCGGGCTGCACTTTTGACGTCATTGGTTCAATATGACAACAATTCTTTCCAATTATGGTCAACAGCAGCTGGTTATGGTGAATTATGCATTGTGTTTTAACCAATCAGAAACGGGAAATTAATTTGAATGAATATTAATAATAGTTATTACACTATCAAATCTTTCATAATGAG
>JAHPZR010054425.1:0-14724 GCA_019787425.1 Platygyra sinensis | reverse complement strand
CCCGCCCTAGCAACACCCTCCAGAGATACTGCACGTGACTCTAGAGGCACGTCATCAGAGGTCTCTTGCATGCGGATGAAATAAGAGCGTATCCGGTTCGTCGTGTTTTTTCGAGTTTCGAGGTTTAAAAAAGAACTGATCAATCCTGATTCGGAGATATTTGTTGTTGTTGCCATTTCTACTACCCAAACAATTCTAGCGATTCTGTGGATGAATATTACAGTTTCTGGTTGACCTGCACCGCTTACACAGTGTTTTAAAAATCTCCTTCCAGTGCTGAATTGCATGAAGAAGCGTAAGATAAAACAATGCACTGATTTGTAGACAGTTCTTTCAGATTTTTTTTCGGTCTTTTTGTTCAGCGGTCATGGCTAATAGGTCTTAGTAAATTCTCAGCTCCGACTATTGCATTTCTAGCTTTTTGATTGGCTAAAAAACTCCGACTATGAGCCAATAGTCGGAGGTTTACGTCATATGGAAAATAGTGCGCCAAGTTTAAAATTTTTCGCTTTGTAAAATTGTGGAAATAAAAATCGGCGGCAAAACCCGGTTTGAGAACTTACTAAAACAGTTATTCCATTCGCCCTTGCCCCTTATAACCAACTCGCGCTACACGCTCGTTGGTTAATTTATCACTTCATATCCAACGCGGGCTCATGGAATAATTGTTATATATTCATATTCCCTGTATTGGACTGGGACCAGCTTGCAAACGAGGCTAATGTGTGGAGTCTTTTCCAATGCAAATGACATTGATCTCTTTTTAATGATATTTCGCCACACAAGCACAATACGAAAACAGGACTATTTCTAGCGTGTGTTGGACTGTGCGCAAGCGTTTTGTATCAACATCTCACCTTTTGCTGTTTCCTCCAAGAGAGTTTTGTAACAGGAAGGTGAGTTTAGAATTCCTGTACGGAATGTGCTGTTCTTTGTTGGCTAGAGCCATGATAACATTTCCCAGGTTACTCAAACTTTTGTTGATGTTCTTTGTTTCTCGCAGTCGTTCCCCAGTGGAACAAGACTGACTCAAGCGTTCAGAACCGGCCAAGTCAATAAGGTTCAGAGTTCCTGCAAGAGAATGTTGGCAAAAGTGTAAATTTACAGTCCTGATCAAGCGCAGGCGCGAGTAGACATCTTGTGCTCACTCAAGACTCCGTTTGGCCAGGACTTGTGTGCAACCACGTACACTTTTCCTTGGTCCGGTCAAAATCCGGGCAAGGACTCCGTCGCTTGAGCGCGGAAGACAACAGCCGGGCGAGACAGGAACAAAATTTTTAGAGTGCAAGGCAGGGAAACAAATTTGGATAAAGGTTCACATGTACACTTAAGCGGCCTTCACACGGCAAACTAAAGTTGGCAAACTCGATTTGGCAAATTCAAGTTGATGTGTGTGAACGGCACAAAAACAGTCGGCAAACAAGTTGGCAAACTGTTGGCGACAAATAAAACTTGCCTCTATTCTCGCCAACTTTTTCGTGTTGGTAAACTCGTATCTGACGTGTGAACGGTTGGCCAACATGTGTTGGTAATTTTCAACCAATCAAAACGAGCTCTATTCGCGTGATTTATTTGAGTGACACTTCACAAAATGGGGGACGCGAATCAACACTTTTTAAATTTAATCTCAAAGCGGTTCACAATTGTCCGGCTGTTCGGGACGTTTCATCTATAGCCTACAAAGATACTAAAAACAAACAAAACAAAACGGAGGAGCGCGCGGACAAACTTGGTTTCGTCCAAACCTTTCTAATTCTCCACCGCTTTCTGGTTCTTCTCTTCTTATCCTCTGTTTCACTGTTGTACGTGATTGAAACTGCATTAAAAAGCGGCCATGTTGAAAATTGCCGTGTTTGTTATTTGCCACGAGTTTGACGTGTGAAGGAACGAGTTTGCCAACTTTTTGAAGCTTTCCAACACGAGTTTGCCAACTTAAGTTTGCCGTGTGAAGGCCGCTTTAATTAAGCTCAGCGAATTCTGTACCTTGGCATTTTTCACCAGTGAGATGATTTTCGCCGGTAAGTTTCAATCTAAAGACGCTGTGACTCCGCGAGGATCGTTCATTACACTGCGTGGCAGCCACAGCTCTGTTCTGAGTCGCCTTCTCCAAAAGACTGTACACCTGTGTAAAATAAACACATATTGGTATTGCTTGTGAGTTTTTTGGTCTGAAATGGTAATAAGCCCTCGGGTCTGAGATTGGGCCGGTATGCCCTGGTCATTGCGCTTTTCAGTTTCAAAACTCTTTCAATGAAAAGAAAGCAAGCGAAGTAACCAAACAAATACAATGTCAGTGAGATGAACCATGATCGTAACACACTTCATATGGAGTTACGCCAAAAAAGACAGATACTGAACGAGACTGATTTTGGAGGCCTAGGGCCGGCCCGTTTTTCGAAGGAAAGGACCCCATGTCCTCGAAACAAGATACGCGCCCCCTGCAAAACTCTCAGGAGAATCCTCAATCCAAAGAAATGTTACGTTAAGCGGTTAAGGTTCGTCAGGTAGAGTTTCATTCTTAAAGTTGTGTTACGTTTTTCACAAGCCTTTCGTTCGTCTTTACAATACTGGAATATCGTTTAATACGCGCATGTTCGTCACAAGTTTTGGAGAGAAAGTGCAACACCAGTCCGCGCTATGTAAAGTCGCCACTTCCTCCCGTCACACAACGTGACACATTATTCTTGTTTTACTAGTCACACAGTAATGTGTCACTCTGCAGTACTAACCTGTGTTTCTGACGTGACATTCACGGTCTTGACGTTCGTGACTGTCACTTCGCACGCCCCGCCCGTGCTGCTGGGGTTGACAAGTTTGATTTCGTGTTTTGTATTGGCATCCCCTGAACCCAGCAAGTCTTTGATGGTTTCATTGTAGATCTCCAAGAAGCTGGCTTCAATGACGTACTAACAGGGAAAAAAGAAGGAATACAAATGTAAGATCATAACATGTAAGCCTGGATGGCTTGCCTTAATATGAAAAGGTATTCCCTTCATACAGGAAGTTTTATGCGTATACACCTCTCTGTTTTTAGATACAGATTCACTACTCCTCCCTCACCCTTGCTGAAATATTTTTGGTCAATAACAGGGCATCTATCAACAATAACCATCAACATATCTGAGTGGAGACTGGAGACAGGTATCGTGAGAGGGAAGTGTTTAGAGCTCAAAATCCAGACCTGTCGACCAGAGCACCATATCAATCAATCAATCAATCAATCAATCAATCAATCAATCAATCAATCAATCAATCAATCAATCAATCAATCAATCAATCAATCAGTCAATCAATCAATCAAAATTATGGGCACATTGGTGGGGGGCGAGCGTTCTCACCACGGTGCCATCCCTGATCCCCAAACCCTAACTATCACGCCAGCTCTCTCTCTCTCTTCCTATGTAAGATTACATAGTCACTTAATTGGAAAATTTGAAAAATCGAGGAAAGATTTCTCTCAAAGTTTATAGAGTACAAGGTTGCTTCGAATAAAAGGGAGGATGGATAAAATCGGGATTCCACTTGATTATGTTCTGGACGATTTCCGAAGTTGAAAAGGGGAAAAATATAGAACATGCTAGGGTTAAAGATGATTTCCAGTCCGTACTGCGCAGTCTCAGAACCTAATGTTTATAAACATTACAAACGGCTCACTCGATGGAATGCGAATCGATGTTATTCGTTAAGAATCACATACCTTATCTTTGAGACCTTTCAAACTCTTTTTCCAACAGCTTCATTGATTTTTACAGCTGTGAAGTTTTTCATCAAGTGATATATCAGGAAGAATGAAGCATAAAGCTTCGCGTCGAAAATGGCGGTTGACATGAAAGTTTGAATTTACTTCATGTAAGTAGATGCGAAATGCTACATTTTGTGACGTCTTACATGAAACAAAACAAAAGTCGTAAACAAACTCTCGAGAGTGCGCAGTACGGACTGGAAATCAGCTTTAAGTTAATTTTTTCACCCATTTGCTTTTTCTTCTCCGCACTTTTCATTGGTTTTCATCTCAGCGTGGCCACGCAACGAAAAAGTATGTTCTAATTGGGTGCATTATGATATTATAGGGACATCGTATTTTACTTTAGTACATTGTGTTTTAATACACTGCGTCATATTTTAGTTTACTGCTTTTTGTTTAATGATGAGCATTTTTCAGTTTCAGTTTCAGCATTTCACGTTTTACAGCCGTTGATCACTTTAGCGCCGAAGTTTGAAAGTGTTCGAAGTTATTGATATGTATTGTTCTTGAGTAATAAACACGGGCGCAACTTCAAACCGGGCATTCCTCTAAGGATTCGGTGAGAATTGAGCCGGAGGTGAATAGATCAGAGTCCTGAAATAAGTCGAAATTTTGATATTCAACGTCCAACTACACGCAAATACCCCGTTCCAACGGCAAATGTTTGGCAGAGAACCTTGTCGTGATTGCATTCAATTAGAACATGTTTTGTCGTCACTAGCCCGCGCTCAGATGAAACGACGGTCCTGTCGAGCTGAAAGCTTAACCTAAATGTAATGATCTAAATTTGTAGAACAAAAAGCGCGCACATAATCGTTACTCACCTGCCAGCCCTTTTCTTTGAGGTCCTGGGACGTCCGGAACACTTGTTCCATGGCCCTCGGAATCATTCCCTGTTTATAGTGGTCAGCAGTGTTCCCCTCCATGGTGTACGTTTTTCCCGAGCCTGTCTGTCCATAAGCGAATATACAGACGTTGTAACCGTCCAAAGCTGATTGAATCAACTGCGATATTTCACCGAACACATCCTCTTGGCTTGAAGAAGGAGTAAACACCTTGTCGAAGGCGAATTCGTGCTTAGGGGAGGCTTTTTTGGTTCCGCAAATACTCTGTGGGATGATAAAAACCAAGTGAGTATTTTGGAACAAATATTTTGATGACAAGGAAACTTACAACCTCGTTCCCAGGGTCTCTCATCCTCGGAGACCCAGGGACTACTAGCCGGGACGATGAGATATTTTCGTCCGGGCTAGTAGCCCCTGGGTCTCCGAGGGCGAGGGTCTCTCATCTTCCCGACCCCAAGAGCTAGAAAGCATTTTAAAAACAATCGAACCTCCGGTTGCGACCACCTCTCGTACTCTCGTACTCGACCAGTTTTCTAAAATACCAAGCGTTCCAAGTCAAATCACTTTATTTGGAACCTTTTGTGAGCGACCGCCTCTTATAAGCAAATGCGACCACTTCAGAGCTAAAAGTTTGATATTTTCTTTAGTTTTCCTGGGTAGTACAAGAGACGGAAATTTCGCAAAAGGGAAGCCACATTTTTTTCCTTGAAATTAACTTTTCACATGAATAGCACATTTAAAACATGGGATAAGTGTCTGTAGTTACCATACGCTACTGTGGCAAAATTTTGACCCAACATGGGGTCCGCAAGGAACAACCTTGGCTTGACATATGGATGGTCGCTTCAGGGAGGTTGAAGTGACAGACTGACAGAAGAAAAGAGCTCACCTCATTCGGCGACGTTGGTTCCACTACCAGTTCCCTCTCGTCCTGTCCAAAGGAAAACACGCACGACCGCTGACTCTCTTCTGACGTCAGCATGGGGCGCACACGACAGAAGACCCGGATGTTGCCTTTCAACTCCTGAATGGTATTATGAAGCTCACGCCGGATCGTTTCTTCGGAGCGTAATTTGAATTCCAGACCAGCCACGTGCTCTCGAAGACCTTGTATCGTCTCGTCGAGTTTTGCTATTGTCTCACTTTTTTGCTGACTTTCGTTGAGGGTTTTTTCAAGATTGACCTTTTGGAAAAACGTCAATGGTGATAATTTGAATAAGCAGAGTTATTTGCTAGAGCGCTCATTTCTTTGTGAATGGAGCGAGACACCTTCCACACTACGCCGGAGGAATTTAAAAACTCGACAATCAGCAGTCATTTTGGATTTAAGTTTGAGAAAAACTCTTTCAGGAAAATCACATGATTATTGAAAAGCTCCGTTTTCAAAATGTTTTCCGTCCACACGAACTGGCGCAAAGCCGGCATTGTCAAATTCCTACGTAAAACGTGTGGACGCTGCTAAAACGTTATACAATGATGACGTTGCTCTGTAGGGATCCGTGCGTTGTCTCTGATTGGTTGTTGATTGCGCGCGAAAATTTGTAACTAGGCAACAACCAATCACAGAAATTGCACGGATCTATGTTTGTACACAACAGCAGTACGGATTTTTTGTGTCGAATCTGTGACGTCTTTTTCGCTGTTGATGAACGTGTTAAAAAGTTTTCAAGTTCGTCGTTTGCAATCCGTGTTAAGCTTCTCCATCCTTAACCATCTTTGTTCCTTTATGATTCAAAATGATCTCTTTGGTGTTCTTCTATCGTAATAACCTATTATTTTCAGGTTTCCTTCAATTTAAAGACAGTTTCGTACGTGGCCAGTTGGCCAAAGTAACTCAAAACACCCTAACCAAGCTCCTTTAATGCGAAGGGAATACTTATAGAAAACAGAAAAGTCTATAAGGGAATAAACGAGTATTATATCGCAAATAGATAATAAACAAAACTAAACGGACCTTTGTAGCCTGCAACTCTGTGGTTATTCCCAGAGAATCAGCTGTCATTTTCGCCACGGTAGATTTCAAGGCCATGACCTCTTGTTTGGAGATGTTCAGCTCATTTTCAAGCGAGTCTTTTTCGCGTTGCAGGCATTTCTTGGCCTTTTTCTCGACTTCTAACTCAAACTCGTGTTTCAGTTGAAGAGATCTCACTTCTTCCTCGGCATTGGTGATTTTGAACTGAAGATCCTGAATCCTCGCTGTGGCCTTACAAGAAAAAGGTGAAAAGGGTGGAAATCAGTACTGTGCGTGAAAATCCCACAAAACGTACTTCTATCTATGAATGAAAATCAGGGCTGTAACCAGAAAAAAAATGAAGACCCAGGCAATGCAGTCTTCTTCGCGGCCGTTTTTTTTGGGTCGTCACGCAACGCCTCTCCCCCACTAAGGAAAAGCGTTGCGTGACGACCCTAATAACGGTGGCCAAGGAAACCAGAGGCAATGTCCATGAAAAAATTATACCCGAGGCAAATTCCCATGGTTAAATTCCGTTCCTACAAGTAACTACAATAGGAGCTTCTTCACTTTCCCCCTTTACCAGAAGTCAAAAAAGAAACTACAGAACTGAAACGAAAAAAATGGCTACGGCAAGTGGCTCGGTTTGCCTCATAGATATACCGGCTACTGTCCTCAAAACGCCACTGAAAGACGAACTAGCTGATAACTGAGTCAATAAGTGTACCAGCGAATAAACGGCATACTGAGAGAATTAAAGAAGGATTGAGCAAGCCGATACGCGAATGACACAGAAGGAAATAACTGAACGGAAGGAAGAGAGGGATGTAAAGGGAATTATAAGTGCCGGTGCGACCGCCATTGTTCTTCATCCACTGTTTTGGAAAACGGAATTATTTTACCTCTCAACCGTCAACGGAATGTCAAGTTTCAATAATGTGACTGACGAGTTAATGTTGGATTACAAAACTAACATCAGATCTATAATCAACATTTAACCCATTGACTCCTGTGCCGCCCGTAACCGGCCGTGACGAGCCTTGGCCTTTCTTTCTGACGTCATCAGTTTTGACCAATATTGGCATCATCTATACGCAACTTCTGCAGGAGGAAAAGATCTTTCCAATGATGCCTAGATCGGAGTGACCGACCCAGTGGAGCCTGAGATATGCACAAAAATGCTCAAAAAGATAAGTAAAAAAACTCAGAGCAAAATTTCCTGCCACTACACCTGGCTGCTCTATGGTAAAAATTGGCCGCCTCGATGACGCTTTCTTAGAAGTTTTTTAACCGCAAGCAAGCCCAGTAGAAGGTCAATCGCTGCAGCAAAAAAAAAAAAAGAAAGAAAGAAAGAAAGAAAAGGAGAAAAAGGAAAGGGGAAAAAATTCAAAAATTGAAAACCCTAAAGACGTAGGTCACCTTCTCGTCCAAAAAATTATCGCCTCAAAATTTTGATTTCTGCGCACGCCGGAGCCAAAATGACGTAAAACACGATTCTAGTGGCAAGAAGAGCTAGCTGTCGTGTTGCAAATGCACTTTCGACCAGATTAAAGCTACTTTCCTGCCTCAAAACCACCAAAATGTCCAAAAAACGCATTTTTGGCACAAAGCTCCAGGAGTCAATGGGTTAATTACAGGTTAACGCACTCAGCGAGTGAATTATCGGGATTTACCTGCACGAGTTCACTAACAATGAACGAGAAATTTCAATACCGCACGAGGCCGCCGAGTGCGGTATTGAAAATTTCGAGTTCATTGTTAGTGAACGAGTGCAGATAAATCCCGATAATTCACGAGCAATGAGTGCGTTAACATTTTTATGATTCAAATTGAATACACTGCAAACAAAAATCGTCAAACTTTGAGTCAGCCGAAGCCATGGTGTAATGACAGTGGTGTATTGAATTTACACCACGGCTATTACACCACGATAATGACGTCAAGGAGGTTGTTTCGTCATAACCCAGTGTCACGTGGCACAAATCAACCAATCAGAAAATCGGAATTCGTAGTGTATGAAATTTGAATAATAATAAACATTTGCCGATTGAAAACTAAAAGAACGAAAAAAAAGAAAAGAGAACAAAAGAACACACAGAAGTAAAGCTACCTCTTCGGTTTGTTGATGTTTGACTTGCACTGTACCCTCGAGTTGTTTGTTTAAAGATTCCAGAAATCCTATTCTACCCTGGTTATCACCAATTGTCTTGGTCATGTCCTCCATGTAAGA
This sequence comes from Platygyra sinensis, assembly GCA_019787425.1. Classification (NCBI taxonomy): domain Eukaryota; kingdom Metazoa; phylum Cnidaria; class Anthozoa; order Scleractinia; family Merulinidae; genus Platygyra; species Platygyra sinensis. Next base: position 5,953 of record JAHPZR010054425.1, on the reverse strand, counting down.
TTTGGACTTTAACATCAACTCCTCCATGTCTTCCAGTCTCCCTTTGTAGTCCCAAGCGGGCCTTTTCTTTCCTGATAAAAAAAAAAGAAAATTAACAGCGTTAGCGTGTATGAGTACGGATTCTTTAACCCAAAAAGCAAACAGACAATTTAGAGGAGACTCTTTCTCTTGAGGAAGGAATAACAAAAAAGCGCAAAAAATAGTCTTTTCGATTTTTTTCAAGGCTTTGGATTGCTTGTTTGCAGTTCCCTGAGAATGGAGAAGCGATCCCAAAAACAAGGCATGTTGATAGGGCGGTTTGTAATTGAGTGACGAGATGTAATTGGTTTTGCACTAAGCCTCCCGATTGGCTTAAAAATCTCGCGCCGCGTTTTCAACCAATCAAAAGTAACACCAATGAGCACTTAATGACTGGCCCCAAGGGAAACAGCGAGTTTTAAGTGTTTCCTCGAGTCCCTCGATGTTTCCCGAGGCAAAGCCAAGGGGAAACAAAAACTCACTGCTTCCAGCGGGGCCAGTCATTAAGTGTTTTGTTATACATGTACTTTCCAACTCAAAACTAGAAAAAACTGCGAAGAAATCGTTTGCTTTATGCCAGCTGGCTCATAAATTTGCCGCGGTTTCAAGGAGCACGACCTGATCACGTGCGAGTCGACAGTTCATATTGTTGTTTCCTTATTAGTGAGTTTTGTTCGCCCCAGGGAGTTAGTGAGATTTGACTCACGGCACGTGACACATTCTCCTCCAATCAGAAACGTATTTGAGTTGAGAGGAATAACAAAACCAATTGTGACTTAGGCCCCGTTTACACGGGTCCGGACAAATCTTTGCACGGACAAAAACTTGCACGGTTCCACCTTGCGTTTACACGGGACCGGCGGAACTGGACTAATTTTTGAACGGCTAAGGCCCCGTTTACACGGGTCCGGACAAATTTTTGCACCGACGAATTTTGTTCCTGGAACGCCTGTTTACATGGATCCGTGCAAATTCTGTTCCAGTGGTGTTTACACGGATCCGTGCAAATTTTAGACCAGCTGCTGCATTTGATTCCAGGCCATAATCGCGCTATGTGAGCAAAAAGTTGCACGGTTCGGATGTTTACACGAGGCCGTACAAATATGGAACCGTGCCGGTCAAAAAAGTTGACCTGCTTTTTTCAGGTCCCAAACTTGCACACTTAGGCCCCGTTTACACGGGTCCGGACAAATGTTTGCACGGACGAATTTTGTTCCTGGATCGCCTGTTTACATGAATCCGTCCAAATTCTGTTGTAGTGGTGTTTACACGGATCCGTGCAAATTTTAGACCAGATGCGGCATTTGATTCCAGGCCATAACAGCGCTATGTGTGCAAAAAGTTGCACGGTTCGGGTGTTTACACGAGTCCGTACAAATATGGAACCGTGTCGGTCAAAAAGTGGACCTGCTTTTTTCAGGTCCCAAACTTGCACACTTATTAGCCGTTCAAAAATTCGTCCAGTTCCGCCGGTCCCGTGTAAACGCAAGGTGGAACCGTGCAAGTTTTTGTCCGTGCAAGGATTTGTCCGGACCCGTGTAAACGGGGCCTAAGTGTGCAAGTTTGGGACCTGAAAAAAAGCAGGTCGACTTTTTGACCGGCACGGTTCCATAGTTGTACGGACTCGTGTAAACACCCGAACTGTGCAGCTTTTTGCTCAGATAGCGCGGTTATTGCCTGGAATCAAATACAGCGACTGGTCTAAACTTTGCACGGATCCGTGTAAACACCACTGCAACAGAATTTGCACGGATCCATGTAAACAGGCGGTCCAGGAACAAAATTCGTCCGTGCAAAAAATTTGTCCGGACCCGTGTAAACGGGGCCTTATTCGCAACCGTTTTCCTGCGCTTTGCGTCAGCTACATTTGATTGGTTCACTGTATTGCCTGTGTCTTTTGTAATTGGCTAGAGTGATTACTTTTGGTTTTGGATTTACGACACTCGATTGAAAACCACAGCGTGACAAGATCCGCTCCCGGCGAAAACATCTGATATTAAAGCTTTCACTTTTCTCCTTACCTGATGTATGAGAACAGAACATTTTCCCCTTTTTTATAAGCGTGTTCATTTAGTTCCCTTTTGTGTACAAAACACACAGTTTTTTAAAATTCAGAAAGTTACCTTTTAGACCTGAAAATGGTTCAGAGGTAGGAGCCTTGGACTGAACATTTCTAGCTGTACTTGCTGGTGGTTTAGAAGCTATAGTTTGTCTCTTTGTTACAGAAGACAGTTGCCCCGCTGCTGGTCGAGCCTGTGTTGAGGTAGCACCTCTCCTCGTAGTACTTGTTGTAGTTTGGCGTCTTAAAGTTGCAGAGACAGCTGATCTAGTTGTCCCCGTCTTGTCTTGTGCGACAGACTTCAAAGAGGTCTGGGATGTGGACTTTTTCATTTTGGGTGGGGGCTGCAATTGTATTTTAAAACCCAATAAGCAACAAGTTACATAACCTCCTCAAAATAAAAAAAAATAAAACAACAACAAATAATCAAATACAACAACTTACAACAACAAAAATTTCAGGCATGTCCTTTGAGTAAGCTGTATTATACTATGATTTACTAACCCAAAAGTCATTCTCAATAGCCCACAAAATGTTTCTTACTTTTTCGGACTCACTTAAAATTTCTTCTTGCCCGTCAAGCAAGCAAAAAACAGAATTCAGTAGCTAGGCTAAAAAATCAGCTACCCTCACTCAGGATAGCGGATGTGGCTTTCCTTGCACTGTACATTTATGCAGATGCTTTTTTGAGTGCATCAAACACTCTTTTGTGAGGGAGGGAAGATTGCGTGACGTGGCCAAAGACCGCCTGCAAGGAAGTTACTACATGTAGTTGCAAGGCACCTCTCAATGCTCATCGCCCAAAAGCCACTATTTGCATCAATGCCTTACATGCTTATAGCTGTGTTTCTCTTGTGGAATGCACATCATGGCAGCTGACAATCTGTGACAGCTGTCTTTGATGGGTACTAAATTAGCCAAAAACGAGCTTAAGAACATGCCTGTTTGAGAGGCAGACGGCAACCGGAAGAGAACATTTCTCGTCCCAGATTTTTTAAACTACTAATCTCTAATGGAGAAAAGATACTTAGCAATGTGAATGTGGTTATGTGAGAGCAAGTTAAAAGTGAAACTAGCTCACTTCCTGTTGCCACCCTTGACTCAAAACATGTGTGCTTAAGCTCCCTTATGTCAGTCATAGCAGCACGCAAAGAATTTTTACAGTCGGGCCAGTGGATTCTGTCTTTCACTTGCCTAAGGGGTAATTAAGTTTCTCAAGAAATGATTAAGGGCTGGTTCACACTAGCGACGAAATCAGAAGCGGAGTCGGTATCGGAAGCCGCGCAAGGAGCATTACGATCCAGTGTAAATAAAAAAATAGGAATCGGAAGCGGAGTCGGAAGCTTGACGGAATCGGAGTCAGAAGGATTAGAAGAGTTTCTTTTTCTTCCGATTCCGCTTCCGCTTCCGTCGCTTCCGATCACGTGAGAATAAAGCCCGGATACACGGTGCAACATAGCACGCAATATTGCGCGCAACATTTTTTACTCGACGTGGCTACACGGTCGCAACATTTCGTGCAACATTACGCGCAATATTTGATGAGCGGCTACCAAGATATGGGTTTTCTTTAAAATTGTAAATTATAAGTATTTGTTCAGTTGATTGTACCTTCGTAAAACCAAAGATAAATATACACAGAAACGAAACAAGCTAAAGACCTTTGCTACCTTTCCGCCCGCTATGGCTACTCCCTGCCACCACGCGAGTAATATAAAAGCTGATAAAAGAAGTGAATGAAAATATCCTGAACAAAACTTTTGGATTCCGAATCACAGGTAAGGCTTACGAAAAAAAGATTACTTAACTCTGTAATAGTAAATTAGGCAGATTAAACCAACGCTTTCTTTTTACGTGAAACGTACGACGAGTGACATTTAGGTCAGCGGTTAAATTTGAATGTGAGATTTGATCGGCTGAACACTGAAATTTGCGTCACAATATTGCACGAAATGCTGCAGATGGTGGATACACGAAGAAATTTGTTGCGCGCAATGTTGCAGAAGTAGGACGAAATTCTACTGCTGCAATATTGCGTGCAACAAATTTTAGGGGTGGATACACGATGCAATTTAGCCATTGCGCGCAATATTGCACCGTGTATCCGGACCTTAAGGTGAACGGAATCGGAATCGGAAGTATCAGCCAATCAAAAAATTCGTTACAAGTCCCTTGCAAACTTAGAGCAAGAAAAAAATGACGGCTAGAGGCTGTGAGACAGTTCCCCCGTTCTTTATGACAAGTCCTGCAGGGACTTCAAAGATAACAGCAAAAAAAGGCTTGCATGGGAGAATGTCGCTAGACAAATAAAACTTCAGACCAGTATGTATTGCAGTAGTAAATACAGTTTCATTTGTTTCTGTTTGTCAGGATCATGCTGTTGTATGGCTGCAGTTTTCTCGGGTTTTTCCGTTTGGGTATTAATTACCGTAGTATTGTGTCTGCTGAGAGGTTACCTGAGAAAAAAAAAAGCATAGCTACATGTACGTTTGGCGAAATGTGGGATGGGAGTTACGCTGAAAGCCAGGCTTATGATTCCGCTTCCGTCTTGTCGATTCACACTAGATCAGAACTTTCTTCCGATTCCGACTCCGCTTATGACTCCGCTTTCGTCGCTTCCGTCGCTAGTGTAAACCAGCCCTAAGGAATCACAAATTCCAAGACTGAGGAGAACTGTAAGCGATGAAATTCTTTGAGGTTAGAAAGAACGACTTTCCTTCCGATCTAGTAAATCACGTAACTGTTGGGTTTCTTTGCACCCTGCAAAGAACTTGAGCGAATAATTTCAGTCTCAAACACCGATACCGTGCAACCCTGCCTTAAAGCTACCCTGTTAATGCAGCTACATGTACCTTGTTATTATGCCGACTTTATTCTGGCCCGAACAAAAGCTTAGTCATTTTATGTGGCTAAATGTAATTTAGGCTAAGTTAAACACAAGACAATGCTGGCCAGCAGTATCTCCCAGGGTTCTGGTGCGGAGTGGCAGGGGGTTTTGTGCAGGACCCCACATGGCTTACAGCTCGGCTTCGGATGTCAAGTCATTTGCGTTTTGTTAATCCTGTCGGATAACCCGCGCTGTGATTTTTATTCCCGGCCCACCCCTCCCTCTTGCTGTGGTAAGTATGTGGTAAGTATTTCTGTTCCACTGACTTGTCCGTGTGACAGTGCCTGGTGGGTGGCTGCCGCTCACAGGGTTGTCATGGATACCCTACGTGTTCAGCTCGGTTTGATTTGTGGCCTCACCCTCCTTTCTAGGCACCATTCCCCAAGCTTATCTATTGTTGATGAGTTTTAACTTTATTTAAAGACCTACTCCCACTAACCCTTTAATGTGCTCACCCCATAAATACAATCAGATTTTTGTGGCCCATTTGGTGGCCAAATTAACAGGGTTCCAGTGTGCTTATCAACAGCTTCGATCTCATAGAAACTTAGAATGTCTAATTCCAGAAAATATCCATACCTCCCCACCCCTAGATGGAAATTTCAGTTAAGCTTCACACATTTCTTTAATTAAATTTTTTTGGCCTTACAGAGGCTCCCTGCCCCCCAGGAAATTCCAATCCCTTCTGTGGGGGAGTATGGATATTTTCTTGAACTTGACGATATAAATTCTTATGTTTTCTCACACATTGATTTATGTTGTGTATACAATTCAGCCCAGTAGCCCTTTAACTTAATGGCTAGCTTTCCTCATGACTGGGCACCACCATGATTGAAGGATAAATTGATTAAAAGTGGTTTCTAGCCACCTTAACCTGTACTCATGGTGGCAGATCTATGGCAGGGCCCCTTACTTTGTGTAAAAAAGAAGAATGGCAGAAGGGCAAAAAGCCTGCAGGGCAATTAAATCTAACAACAACCCCCTCCCCC
>JAHPZR010054424.1:7500-11457 GCA_019787425.1 Platygyra sinensis | reverse complement strand
AGGTGTCGTTTAAATAGAACATTGATTTCACTGTGGGGACATTCTTTGTATTTGTTTTTTTATTATTATTTGAAGGAAACTACGAGCTAAACGGACGGAGACGTCACAGAATTCATTCATCTATTGATACATTTCAAAAGCACTGTCATAACTCTTTACTTCTTCGTTCATTGAAAGACTAAGTGACACACTAATCACTGACAATATTGACTTTCTGTCTTAAGGGGGTCTTGATCACGTGGGCCAGTAGCTTCAGTTTAACGGAATATAGATAGCTTCTGAGGCTGTGTATGTACACGCACTTCTTGGGATAATAGCCACCAGATTTAAAAATTGCTTGCTCATAGCTTACGGATATTAATGAAATGAGCAAAATAAAAATTTCAAATATCTCCATGACATCTTCTTTCTGGTAGCATCCTGCACTCTTCGAGCAAGAGTTTTAAATATGGTCTCTTCGTCTCTTGATTGACACACAAGCTTTGCGACTTTGTTTGCTGAGCGCATCCAGTGTACAGAACATCACCGTAACAGTTTTTCGGTGATATCTTTTCCAAGAACTCGAGTAAAGCCATTATATTCAGCATCATCAAAGTCAACTACAATTTGTCTTAAAGTGCATATGAAGTGAAAAATAATTTCTGCTTATTTGAAAGACCTTTCAAAATACAGAAGAATGGCTTTTTTCTTTTTGAAATATCTTTTTTCCTTTCAGAGATATTAATGGGATATCTTTTCTTGGACGATAAATGGCAAAATTTTTTACAAGCTCTTGTAAATTAATATTGACTTCCGTTGACTTTGGCATTGATACCAGGCACATTAAATTTCCATTGATTACACAACAAGAAAGCCACACAATTTGTAACCACAACTTTTAATCTGTCTAAACAGGGTATCAAAAATCGGAATTCTGTCTTAAACAGGGTAGGAAAATTAGCGATATTTGTCTTAAACAGGGTCAGGATATGAGGGGCCGGGCCGCACCTCTCCACCCACGGTTATGTCAAGTATCCCCCCCCCGGGATTATATATTCCGACCCTAAGGTAGCCACTAAGTCATCGGGTTAGTGGCGACCTCGAGGTCCTTATTATAGTTTCCGACTCGAAGGTAGCCACTAAGTAACTTGGTTAGTACCGACCTCGTTCACAGCGGTCAAATGACTGGGCACTCGCGTGAACAAGCGCGTGATTGCGCACTTCCGGTCACTTTCCCTCTTCATCCCACAAAATTTCCACGGTCAACCTCCGCCACTCGAGCCATCTCGGTACTAAGTAAAATCATTCTGCCCTACATACGTTCTTTTCCCGAGTTTTACTGCTTAGGCAACGGCTTTTCTGATCCGAAAATCTGCCCCCAGAGAGACCAACGACAACTATCGCGATATAAACACAAGTCTTCATGTGTCGCTACGAACTCGTAAATTCGACAAGAAAATTCACTGTTGTTGCAGAGATAGTTTCTTTGTTGAAAAAGATATATAAAAGAGACGCCCCTTTTAGAGCTGCAATGGGCGACAAAAGTAGTTGAGACACTTTTAGGAAAAGACGATTTTCGATTCTTAAACATTTGTTCTATTTTATTTGCATCTAGCGTTAAATCTCTTATACCCCCGGCCCCCCAATTCAATGTTGTGTAGGCGTTGTGGTCTGTGCAATCGAAGAAATAGAAAAATCAACATTGTTGTGGGGGAAAGGGGGGGAATGTTTCCAAGACGCAGAAAAATCGAATTTGCCTGCCAAGTGTCTCAACACTTTTGTCGCTCATTGTGTGTTTAAGGTAAAAACCTTAGCTGTTTTGTTTTCGCCTTATCCTCGCGAAATGAAACACATACCGCGAAATTTAAATTTGCCGTCATTTTGGCGCTTGCTTGTTTCAAGTTAGAAATGGTGCAATCCATTCCCACGCGCGCTCTATCGCGTGCGCGTGGCTTAAGCATGCGCACTCATTTGACCGCTGTGGACCGACCTCTAGGGTTACGTTATATATTCCGATCCAAAGGTAGCCACTAAGTCATCGGGTTAGCGGCTACCTCGTGGTCGGTAATAGTATGATTCACACCTACGAACTAACTAGCATCAAGACTTGGTCGTATGTATAGACCAGAGTCATTACGAATTACGCCGTTATCTAATCACGCGTGCGGGTCACAGATCTGCTTGTGGGCAGTCACAGGATCAACAGAACTGGTCAGACTTGGTGACTCGTCACGTACGTACTTCATGGGCAGGAACGCGCCATAAGATCAGGAGTATTCCCTCTTTCGCTTAGTCCGTTGAGCGTGAGGAAAGAATGGTCGCGTGAAGTTTTTTCCTTGAGTTTTTCTAATGCGTCACGCAACGGCGGACTAAGTGAAAGAGGGGCTCCTCGTAGTCTTAATCGCCATAAAATCACATCTGCCATATAAAGACCAGATAAATTAACTATCGCATCAACTCATCATGGCAACCGTACTGCGCTGAGAATTCCAAATGCTATTCGGTTTTCTGTGGCCTTTCCATGCGCTCGGCTTCTTTGATGTGATCGCAGTCACGCTCCAACAGTCATGTGGTTTTGTACATCAAAAGTAGAAAATGCACATGTTTCGTGTGGCATTAGATTACAAGTGAAGTTTATTTCTACATTTTTAAATAACTTAACTTAAACATATTTATGACTAAATGGAGTTTCCCTTGCAAAGTCTATAACACGTCAACAGTCACATACCGAGCAAGCGCGGCCTGTGCATAACAAAACACTCCAAAATATAATTGAACACTAATTTGTGACCTAAACCAAACGTATACGCGAGTCAAAAGTAAATGCAAAACCGAGAATAAGAAAAAAGTACGCAGTGTGCATGGTCTGTACGGTCAGTGGTCTGCAGTCTGCATGGTCTGCCATTTAGTTTGACCGACTTTTTTGCGACAGTGGCGTGATCGATAACTGCTGGCTGTTCTCGTGCCGTAACTGTATACTGACGTTGCCTATTTGTTATAAACAAATTTACTGAACATCGGTGCACCATTTCGTGATAATGTTCTACTGAAGAGCAACGTTGCCATAATAAGGTTCGTCAAGATGCGCGACCGAACATGAGCAAAGCAAACTGTATAACATGACGAGAGAGTGCGATTGTGAGAATACAATAATCTTAGGAGACTATACATCGAGGAAATAAGCTTTTTCCAAATACACAAAATACGAATATATGCTAAATTTCTGTGAAAACACCAGACAAGTTATACAAACACACCTGAGTATAATCAAACTTACCTTGGATGCTTGGGAGTAGACTGTTTGCGTGCAAATGTATCCAAAATATTCGCAAATTCATTGAGGCACGGTTGTTCCACCGGAAAAGAAGGATTGAGGATTGCGGACTGCGGATTGCGGATTGCGGATTGCGGAGTGCGGTGTGCGGAGTGCGGAGTGCGGAGTGCGGAGTGCGGAGTGCGGAGTGCGGAGTGCGGAGTGCGGAGTGCGGAGTGCGTTTTTGTTGCAAGGCAGCACAGCGTCGCCCAAGGAAACCGAGGGAGGACTATTAGGTTATTTTAAGTGCGAATCGTAATTTGTCACGTTTTCTGGACTGTTGTTTTTCTTTTTCCTATACGTGAACTGCTAACTATGAAAATCGTGAGCTGAATACAGTCAACTCTCTCATAGCGGCCAATTCTGGTAAGTGACCACCTCCCATAGGCGACAACTTTGTAAATACTCAGTGAACTTAGAAAGGCTGACTGTACGGTTGGGGCTAACTCTTATATATTTTCCAATATTCCGTCAGGCACGGACTGACTTCTTCAGGGAATGTTTGCAACTGAGAAAAGACGTTACAATTTAATTAAACAACCAAGATAAAAGCCCATAGCATTACAATAAAAAGTGAGCCGTTGAAGCAAACTAATAAATGACAAGATAACAAAAATGGAAATAAAAAAAGTAGACCGCTGAAATAAATTAATGATTGACAAGAT
>JAHPZR010054424.1:0-2500 GCA_019787425.1 Platygyra sinensis | reverse complement strand
GAATTCTCAGCGCAGTACGGTTGCCATGATGAGTTGATGCGATAGTTAATTTATCTGGTCTTTATATGGCAGATGTGATTTTATGGCGATTAAGACTACGAGGAGCCCCTCTTTCACTTAGTCCGCCGTTGCGTGACGCATTAGAAAAACTCAAGGAAAAAACTTCACGCGACCATTCTTTCCTCACGCTCAACGGACTAAGCGAAAGAGGGAATACTCCTGATCTTATGGCGCGTTCCTGCCCATGAAGTACGTACGTGACGAGTCACCAAGTCTGACCAGTTCTGTTGATCCTGTGACTGCCCACAAGCAGATCTGTGACCCGCACGCGTGATTAGATAACGGCGTAATTCGTAATGACTCTGGTCTATACATACGACCAAGTCTTGATGCTAGTTAGTTCGTAGGTGTGAATCATACTATTACCGACCACGAGGTAGCCGCTAACCCGATGACTTAGTGGCTACCTTTGGATCGGAATATATAACGTAACCCTAGAGGTCGGTCCACAGCGGTCAAATGAGTGCGCATGCTTAAGCCACGCGCACGCGATAGAGCGCGCGTGGGAATGGATTGCACCATTTCTAACTTGAAACAAGCAAGCGCCAAAATGACGGCAAATTTAAATTTCGCGGTATGTGTTTCATTTCGCGAGGATAAGGCGAAAACAAAACAGCTAAGGTTTTTACCTTAAACACACAATGAGCGACAAAAGTGTTGAGACACTTGGCAGGCAAATTCGATTTTTCTGCGTCTTGGAAACATTCCCCCCCTTTCCCCACAACAATGTTGATTTTTCTATTTCTTCGATTGCACAGACCACAACGCCTACACAACATTGAATTGGGGGGCCGGGGGTATAAGAGATTTAACGCTAGATGCAAATAAAATAGAACAAATGTTTAAGAATCGAAAATCGTCTTTTCCTAAAAGTGTCTCAACTACTTTTGTCGCCCATTGCAGCTCTAAAAGGGGCGTCTCTTTTATATATCTTTTTCAACAAAGAAACTATCTCTGCAACAACAGTGAATTTTCTTGTCGAATTTACGAGTTCGTAGCGACACATGAAGACTTGTGTTTATATCGCGATAGTTGTCGTTGGTCTCTCTGGGGGCAGATTTTCGGATCAGAAAAGCCGTTGCCTAAGCAGTAAAACTCGGGAAAAGAACGTATGTAGGGCAGAATGATTTTACTTAGTACCGAGATGGCTCGAGTGGCGGAGGTTGACCGTGGAAATTTTGTGGGATGAAGAGGGAAAGTGACCGGAAGTGCGCAATCACGCGCTTGTTCACGCGAGTGCCCAGTCATTTGACCGCTGTGAACGAGGTCGGTACTAACCAAGTTACTTAGTGGCTACCTTCGAGTCGGAAACTATAATAAGGACCTCGAGGTCGCCACTAACCCGATGACTTAGTGGCTACCTTAGGGTCGGAATATATAATCCCGGGGGGGGGATACTTGACATAACCGTGGGTGGAGAGGTGCGGCCCGGCCCCTCATATCCTGACCCTGTTTAAGACAAATATCGCTAATTTTCCTACCCTGTTTAAGACAGAATTCCGATTTTTGATACCCTGTTTAGACAGATTAAAAGTTGTGGTTACAAATTGTGTGGCTTTCTTGTTGTGTAATCAATGGAAATTTAATGTGCCTGGTATCAATGCCAAAGTCAACGGAAGTCAATATTAATTTACAAGAGCTTGTAAAAAATTTTGCCATTTATCGTCCAAGAAAAGATATCCCATTAATATCTCTGAAAGGAAAAAAGATATTTCAAAAAGAAAAAAGCCATTCTTCTGTATTTTGAAAGGTCTTTCAAATAAGCAGAAATTATTTTTCACTTCATATGCACTTTAAGACAAATTGTAGTTGACTTTGATGATGCTGAATATAATGGCTTTACTCGAGTTCTTGGAAAAGATATCACCGAAAAACTGTTACGGTGATGTTCTGTACACTGGATGCGCTCAGCAAACAAAGTCGCAAAGCTTGTGTGTCAATCAAGAGACGAAGAGACCATATTTAAAACTCTTGCTCGAAGAGTGCAGGATGCTACCAGAAAAGAAGATGTCATGGAGATATTTGAAATTTTTATTTTGCTCATTTCATTAATATCCGTAAGCTATGAGCAAGCAATTTTTAAATCTGGTGGCTATTATCCCAAGAAGTGCGTGTACATACACAGCCTCAGAAGCTATCTATATTCCGTTAAACTGAAGCTACTGGCCCACGTGATCAAGACCCCCTTAAGACAGAAAGTCAATATTGTCAGTGATTAGTGTGTCACTTAGTCTTTCAATGAACGAAGAAGTAAAGAGTTATGACAGTGCTTTTGAAATGTATCAATAGATGAATGAATTCTGTGACGTCTCCGTCCGTTTAGCTCGTAGTTTCCTTCAAATAATAATAAAAAAACAAATACAAAGAATGTCCCCACAGTGAAATCAATGTTCTATTTAAACGACACCTCAAGAACCTTGAGAAATCACCTGGTTAGTGG
>JAHPZR010054423.1:0-17653 GCA_019787425.1 Platygyra sinensis | reverse complement strand
TAACATAGTTTTGACATCCAAAGAAAAAAAATGGAATTGTTTTTTTGGTCATAATAGTCACTTCAACTATCATTTTCCACACCTTCTATGACCAACAAGTAAATTCCATGACTTTCAAATTCAAGGCCTTGAAAATGAAAATTCATGACCTTTCCAGGTTTCCAATGACCCTTATGAAAACGCAGAGGAAGAAGGTTATTAGGTGGAACAAATTTTAAAATCTTTTTAGAACAGAAGCTTACTATCAGCTCATGAGTTGGTATTCAAACTTAGGAATATTTATATATGATCACTAAGTTTTCTATTGGAGCTTATAAACTTTTAATCTATTTTCTTTTCCCTATTCTGAGGCAAGGTTTGAAGGCAGTAAGTGCAAACAGAATTTTACCACTGCCGGATCTAGGGGAGGGGGCTTTTGGGGGCCCCTTATTTTTGGGTAAAAATAATTAATCATGACAAGGGAGAAAAGCCAGCGGGGCAATGTAAATCCAACTGCTCCTTCCGCCCCTCCGCCACCTCACTTAGCTCAAGGTCTGGTTCCGCCACTGTTAACACGCATTTAAATTAACTCCAAAGTTAACACATTTGGGCAAAACGAAACTTTTATTAACAACCACAATTCAGATTAGAAGCAATAAGTTAAATAAACCTGGTAGCAAGAGCCAGCACTTTTGACCAACTTGTCTTGTCTCTTTCTTAGGAATTGTTTTGGATATTGGGTGCCTGTTATTCGAGTTCCTAGGTGGAGCGAGGTGGCTCATTCCACAAGCACAACAACAGTTGTTGTCTATATCTTGGTATCGTATGAATGTTTTTTGTTTTTTCTTGTACCAATGACAACTTGCTTTATTCAAGTTTTGCTGCAATGGCAACGTTTTGATCACAGGATCACCCTGCTCGGTCAGTCTTTCTACCTTATGTAAAATCCTATTAAGTAGGGTTTGGCGGGATTTCTTTTTCACGCTGCTTTCCAAGGATAGAATTGTCCACAAACTTTAAAGTGTGGTCAGCGCAAAGTGATATTCCTTTTCGGAGTTGTAACCAGAGAAGAGTGGAGATATTGAAGGCACCCAAAACAGAATCTTCTTCCCTAGCAAGTTTTAACAAACCACAACAACAATTATTGAGTTCACAGAGATGAATAGGAGGTTGAACCATTGTCAACCACCTTTTTCTAACGAATGAAAGTAACGTAAAAACCCAGCTGAGTAAGAACCTACAGTTTTCAAAAACAGGTTAGCCTAAACAGGTTCTTACATAAAAGAGTAATATAACAGAATTTTTAGGCTCTTTAGGTTTCATAACCGTTCGTTATTTTTTTCGGAAGAAAAAAATTCATTGGTCCGACAGAGCATTTAGCGGTATAATTTCAGGCCTTTCTCTTATATGAAATTTACGTACCGAATGTTGAAACTATTAAACTATATTAAAACTATATTGGAAACACTAATAACCTGAATTGAATGGTGAAGGCCTCCAAGGTGTCCTCCAAAGGGGATTCAGTTTATTTTAATTGATTTGTAGAAATAAGGAACCTGTTTCCTTTTCCCAAATGTTATAGGCTGAGGTGGTTCTTAGATAAATGGGAGATATACAGGCAAATTTTAGCCTAACAGGTTCTTAAAATAGTGGTTCTTACTCGCGGGTTTTTACTGTAACTGAAATTTTCAGCTGATGTAATTTCTAATAGTTACATTATTAAACAAAGAAATTTAAACTAGAACAATTGCATTGTATTTTATTTCCATTTTCCATGTTGCTGATAAACTGTTTTCCTTTTTGTGCAATATACTTGAAATTAAAGTAATTCACTATTCAAAACCAATTCTTGACATGGTTCCCACAAGGAAACTCCCATACAAAAAGAACAGGCTAGGAGTGCTCATAGGAAATTGTGAAAAGAGCCCCTTAGAGCTATCAAGATCCTGTTTTGTTTGTGTGGCTTGAATTTTTTTCAGCCTAAGAGGTCTCCATTCTAAAGCATTGGACAAACGGACCTGCAAGTAGTCGCAAGTGGACACAAGTTGAACTTGAGTAGGGACTTGCGTTGGGCGGCCAAATGGACTCGCCAGTTTCCTCGCAAGTACATGCAAGTCGCAAAGAAAAAACATTTTAAGGCAGACTATCCTCTATTTCATTGGCTAATAATAGGTTAATGGACGTCATTCAACTTGCGTTGAGTTGGGTGGCCAAACGGTGAAAAACATGCTTTGACTTGAGTGCAAATTATTTGTGTAGTTCCAGAAAATATCCATACCCCCCACGGAAGGTCAATGGAAATTCTGAAGGGGAGGGGAGGGTCAGAGGCTAAAATTTTCGAGGGGCTCAAGTCTCGCCTTTTGTCTAGAGGGTGGCAAACAGTTTGAAACAAATGAAATAATATACTTAGGTAAATTGTTTTAACAATTGAAAAAGGAATAGTGAAGCCTTGAAGCCAAGGCTGGCTCAAATAAAATATACCTGCCAGAGCTTATCCCGGTTTCTGTGGCATGAAGCGGCTAGAAGTATTTCTACTTCCCCTGGACGGGATGCTAGTCCATCGCAAGTCACTCCCCTGCAATTTTGTTAGGTTTCCCCAACAATTTGCAGGTACCCATTTATACACCTGGGTAGAGAGAGGCACTGTGAGAGTAAAGTGTCTTGCCCAAGAACACAACACAAAGTCCCCGGCCAGGGCTCGAACCCGGACCACTCGCTCTGGAGTCGAGCGCACTAACCATGAGGCCACCGCGCCTCCCACAAAAGGAATAGAAAGAAATAAATTACTTCTCCATTTACTTGAGCTTAAATGTGTCTTGTCAATAACGTTTGTGTTTTCACTGTGATTTTCCTGCTAAATCCCCACACGAAACAGAACCGATACAAAATGGCTGACGGAAAAATTGATCTCCAGATCCTTTCCTTGCGCTCTCGCCTTCTGAAGGCTCAGCTGCTCATCTAGTAATGTTACTTGCGGATGATGCTACTTGGCTTGAACGTTTGTATCAGCTAAGGTCAACAATGTCAGATCAAGGTATAAATTACGCACACGTTAATTAGCACAAATTAGCACAAATTATGGAAGACAAGCAAGGTAAAGTACAGTTGACAAATTAATCTGATTCCTTTTTAAATGTTTTCAACTGCGTTTTCCAAAAGTTTATGTTTGTGTTTAGCACGCCAGCCTAAAAAAAGCATACATTTATAGAGTCTATTGATACACTCCAGTTATGGTTTTTGTGACATGATTGAGAGTCTTAGGCAGTTGAGAAAATTATCATATGCATTTAAACTACCCAACAACAAACAAATTTAGCTGTATTTTAAACCAATATTAATGTTACTGGAAGAAAGCAAACATCGTAATGATTTTTTTCCGGATCAGTAAAAGGATAAATCTTAAATAACATGGCAAAGAAATAAAGTAAATTGATTTTACCTCTGTGACTGAGCCATCAATTTTCTACATGTAAAACGACTTGGAATTTCCGAGGGGTTCTGAAATGAGGGTAAAGAAAAACGAAAATTCCAGACGAGAAGGGGGTCTTCACAAACCACTTCCGTGAGGAGGGTATGGATATTTTCTGGAACTACACATTTGATCTCAACCAAAGTGAGCGCAATCATCGGGGGGGGGGGGGCATTTTAACGCAAGTGCACGCAAGGCCTGGCTAAACAGAGTTTGCAAGTCCAAATGTGTCTACTTAACTTTGTGCGTCTAACTTGGCAACAGTCCATTGGGCCAGGGCTTAAAGGCAGACCGCCATTTAATCTCACCTTTACATTTGTTTCTCTCTCTTGATACCCAAAAAGGTACTGTGAGAGCTCCCACTGGGGACCTTTTGAGGCTGAACACTCTAAGAGGTAACAAAACCAATTTTAAGATCCCCTTAAAGATATGACAACCGCACTCATCCTTTTTATTTGGAAGTTCCCCCCCCCCCTCCCCTCCCCCTCCACCCCACCATGCAAGGGAATGGTTCCTCTCACAACTTGCATTAAACAACGACAATCATTAACTTTTCTGCTTTAGTTTTTAATTTAAACGCTAGAGAGTTTAAACGTATAAATCATACATGACATTACTTCTGGACTTACCAGGCATGTGAGCAACCCACATGCTCCTCCTCTGGGTAACTGATGGAGTAAAACCTGGCAAAAAACTGACAAAACACCAAATAAATCCCATCAATTTGGATTTAAGCAACATTTTCAACATAACTGGGATGTGTGGTAGCCTGTGGGGTAATGTATGGATCCGATCAAGAGGAGTCTTCTAATTCTTATGTTCTCACATCACGTTAACGTAATAAGTGCGTAATTTTCATGTCTGACAAATTGTTTGCAAGGTGGTGTGATTTAAGAATCGCATGGGCCTAATTTTACGTTATATATCATTTTACTTGGCATTCTCAAGAGAATAAAAATTTCCTTACCAAAGACGCCGTGTTTGAACGAAAGGTTTGCGAGGCTAACTTCCAAATCGACGCCATTTGGATGAATGTTAAAAGACTGGAGCGAGTGGCAGAAGGCTTTGCTCTCAGTAATCACCTCATGTATGTTACATATACCGTCCCATGTAGTCACGAACTGGCCATGGTTGAAAGTTCGCGAAATCATTCCCCACACTACTCGTGAACAAAGATAATCCAAATCCATTGTTCAAGATAGCTGCGTGTTTCTGGTGTTTATCCGTCAACCACGTTTCAATATATATGGAACAGGACGACTATATCCAGTGGCTGATCTGGGGGAGGGACCCGAGGGACCTACGGTCACCCACCCCCACTCTCCCCCCCCCCCGCCTCCGCTTATCTTGGGTGAAAAAATAATAAATGACTGAAGGAAGAAAAGCCGGCTGGGCAAGTAAAATTAAACCGGGCCCCTCCTTAGCTCAAAGTGTGGATCCGCCACTGATATCACTAGTCACAGCTGAACATTCATTCAAGTGTAACCCGATACATGCCTAAGCTAGCGCGGCTAAAATTGTTCCGTGCTGGACTCTTGGGTGCGGCTGCAGGACGTCCACTGGTGGCGTCAGAGGTGTTTAGTGTTTCAGTATGGGATAATTCTCTTGTGATCTTGGTTGGAAATGAGCCTCTCAGGTGTTATGTCCGGTATCGTCGGGGCGTCAGGACTCTCTTATTTGGTTTTCCTTAGGTGGTAGCGGCTTCCCGTCAAGCGTTTCCACTACATAGAATCTCTCTCATCTAGCCGTTATGTGACTATGCCTTTTTTCCACACCTTAGTTCCTTGTTGAAAGGGTTTCATTCGCACGAATCGCCTTCTGCAAGGGTGGGCAATCCACGGGTGTGTTGTTTGCAGTATTTGGACTGTTGTGCTTGTTGTTTCGTCAGGTCTTTCATTTCTCTGATTTCTGAGTCTGTTTGTGGTATCCTGGAGGGAGTGTTTGTGTTCTCCTGTTCATTAAACGTTTTACAGGGCTTGACTCCTTTTCTTGGGTGTTGCGATAGTCGAGAATCGCAATGTACGGGTCCGTTCTGGGATCCAGGGCTTTCTGGATGAGCGTCTTCGCTGTTTTCACTGCTGATTCCACTTTCCCGTTTGCTTTACTGCTGCCAGGGCAGTTGGTTCTGTGTTCGAAGTCCCATTCTTTAGCGCACTTGGTGACCTCTGATATGATGAGGTGAACTGAGAGCAACCATACCATGGAAAATGGTTTTGAGCTTCAGGCTAATGACTGCTGAGGTAGTACTTGTCAGGCGGTCGACCTCCCAAAAATTGCTGTAGTTATCGACAGTTACCATAAATTCTTTCTTGTTTAGCTCAAACAGGTCACACCACAAATAGAAAGAATAGATTTAACAATGTCGAGGAGACCCAAAGGAAGCTATGCAGCTTATATTTATTAAGTCTCCTCAGTTATTGTTTTACAAAATGAAATAAAAAAAGAAGATATGAACATGACGACGGATACAATTACAATTTCATACAATTACAATGTCAAATGAAAGGATACAATACGAAAGAAAAGCCCGGCTGCAGGAAAGTATTTGTATGAAAACTGTTCCCATGGTCTGCTGGGCACTTCATGTCGAATCAGAGACGCCTTTTAATTTTTGGTTTCGCATCTGCGACAAGTTTCACAGGACGCAATTAATTCCTTCACTTCGGCGCTCATACCAGGCCAAAAGATGGTTCATTTCCCGTGCACGTCGCAGACAGGATTGTATGTATCTCTTGAAGTCTCAAAGTGGACACGGGAAGAAATGCTGTTGTGTTGATGTGTTCGAACTCAGCTCCAGTAGGATGGGCGGTGGTCTGCAGGTATGCTCTGGGAATTGAAGGGTGTCGGCTGGGTGTGGGTTCTCGCCGCGGTTCGTACCGCACTTCGTATAGTCGTATCTTTGAAGCCTCGACATTATACCCTGTAGTCGTCTCGTGTACATGCGAGATGCTTCTGCAAGATGGATTCTAGCGGGTTGTGGTGGCATTGTATTTTCACGTGGCAGACGACTGCGAGCATTCGCTTTTTGATCCGCGCGAGTATCGTCGTTCGGTCTCGGTAGGCTTCTTGCTAATATATCAAATATGCAATCGGTCTACCTCTTTCCAGGGGGCTGGTAGCCTTTCTGGCTGGCGGATCTCGAGTCCGGCCTTGGCATCGTAGTAGCGGAGAACGGGTGCGGTGATCACAAGTCGTTTGAGTTCTCGAAGTACGTTCTCCAGGTCCTCTGTCCAGTTGAAGTCGGCCTGGTGTCTTGCCGTGTCAATTGATGCATCGGCTCCATGTGGACCGCTGTTTGGACAGGAACTTTGCCAAGTAATTGGCAAATCCGTTCAATCTCCGCACCCCCTCGACGTCTTCTGGACGTGGCATCTCTAGGACCGCTTTCGCTTTGTCGGGGTCAATTTAAGGCCTTTTTGTTAAAGGCATGACCCATAAATGGCACTTCTGTAATACGCAACTTCGGCTTGTCCCAGTTGTTGCATGCACTTCCGCGTGCTTTGCACCAAGACAAATGTTCTCTTGTTTACACCTTTAATAGTGCTTTCAACTTCCGGTCGTGGGCAACATGAGCTTCATCTTCGGTGTCTCCGCTACACCGTAAACCAGGACAGGATTAATGATCCAAGTATCTCATCCGGTCCCTCTTGGGCTTGACTAACTCGCTTCTGAAAAATTTCGCTAGATGCTGACAAACAGTCAAATGGAAGTCTTCTACATTTTTACCTTCCGAAGGGGATTGCGAAGATAGCGTGACGTGACAACCGTGTTTGCATACTCTCATCTAAACACGCCTATCGACCAATGAGAATGCGCGTACTGTCTTAAATATTTTATAATTCTTTAATAATAAGACTGCAGTGAACGGAAAAAACGTTAGAGATGCGTGACGCTTGCAGTTAAATAGCTTATAGGTTGATATTATAACGAATTATCAAAAATTGTCATAAAACTGAGTCTTTGAGGAAATAGTCCGTTTCTTCAAACACTAGTTATGAAACAGCTGGTGAATTTAACTGGAAATACTGTCATACTGTCTTTTTTTCGTGGCTAAGATTTAATTCCAAACCATGGCAAAGTACACATTTTTAGAAATATGGAAAAATACTTTTGTGCCCTAGAACTATATTGTAATCTGATACCGGCTCAATAAATGTGTCACCTGCTGTTCAATGCTAGGGCATACTTGAGAAAAGATAACTCCTGCAAGAGCTGATCAAAAATAATCATTTTTACAGTTCTCAAAAGAAGACAAATAGCTTACTATGATAATTATAGAGATTTTTGAACAGTTATAAACACATGAAATGATGATTGGTTAATCTGATACAGAAAATCCAGCATTCGTTTCGATGCATAACTTCGACAAAATGCAATGGATGGAAAAGTTTTAAAATTCTATGCTCATCCTACAGAACTTACTCAGAACAACAAATCCTGAAAATTCCAGTTTAATAGGACAAATCCTTCTCAAAATATCTTTTCTCAAAGGCAAAAATAACTAGTTTTGAGAAAACGAGCTTTAAATAAACTTACGGTAACAGAAATTGTCAAAATAAAACTTCACTTTCTTAAGATTCGAATTCCGTGAAAAACCAAATTTCGATTTTAACCTTAAGTGTAGGTGAAACGACTTTAATGCAGGTGAATCGAAACAGATCGAGTAGACGAAAGGACTTGTAGGCGAAACTAGTGATATCCCATGTATTAAGTCGTCGAGGATTGATCCCACCGCTGCTACAATGTTTCAATATTTAAGAAATAGAAAACATGTGCCGTGCTTCTATCGCGTTTTAGTGTAAATTTACCTTAGTCTATAGTGAATCCGTGAATTTGATTGGCTATATTACCGTTTTCTATCTGCTGTTAGTAGAATTCTACTAGTATACTAATGCAAATGCTGCAATCTGATTGGCTAAGCTACTCGTATACTATCAGCCATTAGAGTACAGTGGCTGGCGGTCGTCCACGAAATGCGATGTTTTTATAGTTTTTCGGAAGTTTTGAAAGGAATTTTAGATGTAAACGGATAATTAAATTCCTGAGAAGACTAAAAGAAGCATATTTTCGGTTTCTTGATTTCAAAAAACTTGAAAATATTGAAAAAGCGGGTACGCGCGTAAACAAGTGCAAATTTGCCAAGGACAGTTCGATACGTGCAACTTTGTTTAAGGGTAAAGTTCAATAATGCGTGGGAAAATAATTAAAAACCGTTATTTGCGTTAATTTCAGTTAGAATTCTACTAAAACAATTAGATTATTCGCTCTCGATTTCTATGAGGCGATAGCTGATTCGGCCTTCGGCCTCATCAACTATCACCTCATAGAAATCTCGAGCTCATAATCTAATTGTTAAATAGAACGTGAGTAGCGTAGCCAATTAGAGGACGTCATTCGTGATAGAACGCTAGTAGATTTATACTAAAACTTGATAGAAACACGGAGTACATGTTTTCTATTTCTTTTAGAAAACACCGCGACGAGAAAAAGGTAAACAACTTGTTAACTTTGATCATCAAAATGTAAATTCTCTTTGCTCGCGCCATCAATACGTCAACAGCGACGCTAGTTCTGTGTTTCCATCGAGTTATTAACCAATCAACGCGCGTGCTTCAGTTAGGACTGTTTTCTAAATAACAACTAATTAACAACTATTCACCGAAGTGGAGGTGGCTAGCGGTGGATATTTACTCCAGGGCGCGAAGCGGCGAGGTAAATATCCAACGCTTAGCCACCGACACTGAGCGTGAATAGTTTGTTTTAGGTATATAACTAAAACAGTGAGGATAATATTACACCATCAGAAAATTAATTTTGATGGTTCTTCACTTGTCACGGCTGCAAAGTCGGCGACGCCTTTTCTCTTGAAGTTGCTTCGGAGTAATAGCGACAGGATATCCGGAGTTTAACGAGCCATCAGCGCGGGGGGGGGGGGGCGCGTTTTAAACACTATCCACTGTTTTCGTATATAGCTAATTTCAGTTAACCCCAACCGTACGGTCAGCCTCATCTGAGTTCACTTTCCTGCAAACCTTTTGCATTTGCTGATCAGAAGGGTTCCGGTACTTTTTGACTTAACCGTTGGCCCGGCCCCTTTCTAGAGTTTTGTAATTTTTATCGTCAATAAGCAGTACAGACACATGAATTTATAAATTTATGGGTGATGCAGCGGTGGGATCAATCCTCGACGACTTAATACATGGGATATCACTAGTTTCGCCTACAAGTCCTTTCGTCTACTCGATCTGTTTCGATTCACCTGCATTAAAGTCGTTTCACCTACACTTAAGGTTAAAATCGAAATTTGGTTTTTCACGGAATTCGAATCTTAAGAAAGTGAAGTTTTATTTTGACAATTTCTGTTACCGTAAGTTTATTTAAAGCTCGTTTTCTCAAAACTAGTTATTTTTGCCTTTGAGAAAAGATATTTTGAGAAGGATTTGTCCTATTAAACTGGAATTTTCAGGATTTGTTGTTCTGAGTAAGTTCTGTAGGATGAGCATAGAATTTTAAAACTTTTCCATCCATTGCATTTTGTCGAAGTTATGCATCGAAACGAATGCTGGATTTTCTGTATCAGATTAACCAATCATCATTTCATGTGTTTATAACTGTTCAAAAATCTCTATAATTATCATAGTAAGCTATTTGTCTTCTTTTGAGAACTGTAAAAATGATTATTTTTGATCAGCTCTTGCAGGAGTTATCTTTTCTCAAGTATGCCCTAGCATTGAACAGCAGGTGACACATTTATTGAGCCGGTATCAGATTACAATATAGTTCTAGGGCACAAAAGTATTTTTCCATATTTCTAAAAATGTGTACTTTGCCATGGTTTGGAATTAAATCTTAGCCACGAAAAAAAGACAGTATGACAGTATTTCCAGTTAAATTCACCAGCTGTTTCATAACTAGTGTTTGAAGAAACGGACTATTTCCTCAAAGACTCAGTTTTATGACAATTTTTGATAATTCGTTATAATATCAACCTATAAGCTATTTAACTGCAAGCGTCACGCATCTCTAACGTTTTTTCCGTTCACTGCAGTCTTATTATTAAAGAATTATAAAATATTTAAGACAGTACGCGCATTCTCATTGGTCGATAGGCGTGTTTAGATGAGAGTATGCAAACACGGTTGTCACGTCACGCTATCTTCGCAATCCCCTTCGGAAGGTAAAAATGTAGAAGACTTCCATTTGACTGTTTGTCAGCATCTAGCGAAATTTTTCAGAAGCGAGTTAGTCAAGCCCAAGAGGGACCGGATGAGATACTTGGATCATTAATCCTGTCCTGGTTTACGGTGTAGCGGAGACACCGAAGATGAAGCTCATGTTGCCCACGACCGGAAGTTGAAAGCACTATTAAAGGTGTAAACAAGAGAACATTTGTCTTGGTGCAAAGCACGCGGAAGTGCATGCAACAACTGGGACAAGCCGAAGTTGCGTATTACAGAAGTGCCATTTATGGGTCATGCCTTTAACAAAAAGGCCTTAAATTGACCCCGACAAAGCGAAAGCGGTCCTAGAGATGCCACGTCCAGAAGACGTCGAGGGGGTGCGGAGATTGAACGGATTTGCCAATTACTTGGCAAAGTTCCTGTCCAAACAGCGGTCCACATGGAGCCGATGCATCAATTGACACGGCAAGACACCAGGCCGACTTCAACTGGACAGAGGACCTGGAGAACGTACTTCGAGAACTCAAACGACTTGTGATCACCGCACCCGTTCTCCGCTACTACGATGCCAAGGCCGGACTCGAGATCCGCCAGCCAGAAAGGCTACCAGCCCCCTGGAAAGAGGTAGACCGATTGCATATTTGATATATTAGCAAGAAGCCTACCGAGACCGAACGACGATACTCGCGCGGATCAAAAAGCGAATGCTCGCAGTCGTCTGCCACGTGAAAATACAATGCCACCACAACCCGCTAGAATCCATCTTGCAGAAGCATCTCGCATGTACACGAGACGACTACAGGGTATAATGTCGAGGCTTCAAAGATACGACTATACGAAGTGCGGTACGAACCGCGGCGAGAACCCACACCCAGCCGACACCCTTCAATTCCCAGAGCATACCTGCAGACCACCGCCCATCCTACTGGAGCTGAGTTCGAACACATCAACACAACAGCATTTCTTCCCGTGTCCACTTTGAGACTTCAAGAGATACATACAATCCTGTCTGCGACGTGCACGGGAAATGAACCATCTTTTGGCCTGGTATGAGCGCCGAAGTGAAGGAATTAATTGCGTCCTGTGAAACTTGTCGCAGATGCGAAACCAAAAATTAAAAGGCGTCTCTGATTCGACATGAAGTGCCCAGCAGACCATGGGAACAGTTTTCATACAAATACTTTCCTGCAGCCGGGCTTTTCTTTCGTATTGTATCCTTTCATTTGACATTGTAATTGTATGAAATTGTAATTGTATCCGTCGTCATGTTCATATCTTCTTTTTTTATTTCATTTTGTAAAACAATAACTGAGGAGACTTAATAAATATAAGCTGCATAGCTTCCTTTGGGTCTCCTCGACATTGTTAAATCTATTCTTTCTATTTGTGGTGTGACCTGTTTGAGCTAAACAAGAAAGAATTTATGGTAACTGTCGATAACTACAGCAATTTTTGGGAGGTCGACCGCCTGACAAGTACTACCTCAGCAGTCATTAGCCTGAAGCTCAAAACCATTTTCCATGGTATGGTTGCTCTCAGTTCACCTCATCATATCAGAGGTCACCAAGTGCGCTAAAGAATGGGACTTCGAACACAGAACCAACTGCCCTGGCAGCAGTAAAGCAAACGGGAAAGTGGAATCAGCAGTGAAAACAGCGAAGACGCTCATCCAGAAAGCCCTGGATCCCAGAACGGACCCGTACATTGCGATTCTCGACTATCGCAACACCCAAGAAAAGGAGTCAAGCCCTGTAAAACGTTTAATGAACAGGAGAACACAAACACTCCCTCCAGGATACCACAAACAGACTCAGAAATCAGAGAAATGAAAGACCTGACGAAACAACAAGCACAACAGTCCAAATACTGCAAACAACACACCCGTGGATTGCCCACCCTTGCAGAAGGCGATTCGTGCGAATGAAACCCTTTCAACAAGGAACTAAGGTGTGGAAAAAAGGCATAGTCACATAACGGCTAGATGAGAGAGATTCTATGTAGTGGAAACGCTTGACGGGAAGCCGCTACCACCTAAGGAAAACCAAATAAGAGAGTCCTGACGCCCCGACGATACCGGACATAACACCTGAGAGGCTCATTTCCAACCAAGATCACAAGAGAATTATCCCATACTGAAACACTAAACACCTCTGACGCCACCAGTGGACGTCCTGCAGCCGCACCCAAGAGTCCAGCACGGAACAATTTTAGCCGCGCTAGCTTAGGCATGTATCGGGTTACACTTGAATGAATGTTCAGCTGTGACTAGTGATATCAGTGGCGGATCCACACTTTGAGCTAAGGAGGGGCCCGGTTTAATTTTACTTGCCCAGCCGGCTTTTCTTCCTTCAGTCATTTATTATTTTTTCACCCAAGATAAGCGGAGGCGGGGGGGGGGGAGAGTGGGGGTGGGTGACCGTAGGTCCCTCGGGTCCCTCCCCCAGATCAGCCACTGGATATAGTCGTCCTGTTCCATATATATTGAAACGTGGTTGACGGATAAACACCAGAAACACGCAGCTATCTTGAACAATGGATTTGGATTATCTTTGTTCACGAGTAGTGTGGGGAATGATTTCGCGAACTTTCAACCATGGCCAGTTCGTGACTACATGGGACGGTATATGTAACATACATGAGGTGATTACTGAGAGCAAAGCCTTCTGCCACTCGCTCCAGTCTTTTAACATTCATCCAAATGGCGTCGATTTGGAAGTTAGCCTCGCAAACCTTTCGTTCAAACACGGCGTCTTTGGTAAGGAAATTTTTATTCTCTTGAGAATGCCAAGTAAAATGATATATAACGTAAAATTAGGCCCATGCGATTCTTAAATCACACCACCTTGCAAACAATTTGTCAGACATGAAAATTACGCACTTATTACGTTAACGTGATGTGAGAACATAAGAATTAGAAGACTCCTCTTGATCGGATCCATACATTACCCCACAGGCTACCACACATCCCAGTTATGTTGAAAATGTTGCTTAAATCCAAATTGATGGGATTTATTTGGTGTTTTGTCAGTTTTTGCCAGGTTTTACTCCATCAGTTACCCAGAGGAGGAGCATGTGGGTTGCTCACATGCCTGGTAAGTCCAGAAGTAATGTCATGTATGATTTATACGTTTAAACTCTCTAGCGTTTAAATTAAAAACTAAAGCAGAAAAGTTAATGATTGTCGTTGTTTAATGCAAGTTGTGAGAGGAACCATTCCCTTGCATGGTGGGGTGGAGGGGGAGGGGAGGGGGGGGGGGAACTTCCAAATAAAAAGGATGAGTGCGGTTGTCATATCTTTAAGGGGATCTTAAAATTGGTTTTGTTACCTCTTAGAGTGTTCAGCCTCAAAAGGTCCCCAGTGGGAGCTCTCACAGTACCTTTTTGGGTATCAAGAAGAGAAACAATGTAACGGGAGATAAATGCGTTGTTTTAAGCCCTGGCCCAATGGAGTTGCAAGTAGACGCAAGTTAAGTAGACCCATTTGACTTGCAACTCTGTTTAGCCAGGCCTTGCGTGCACTTGCGTTAAAATGCGATGATTGCGCTCACTTTGGTTGAGATCAAATGTGTAGTTCCAGAAAATATCCATACCCTCCTCACGAAAGTGGTTTGTGAAGACCCCCTTCTTGTCTGGAATTTTCGTTTTTCTTTACCCTCATTTCAGAACCCCTCGGAAATTCCAAGTCATTTTATATGTAGAAAAATTGATGGCTCAGTCACAGAGGTAAAATCAATTCACTTTATTTCTTTGCCATGTTATTTAAGATTTATCCTTTTACTGATCCGGAAAAAAATCATTACGATGTTTGCTTTCTTCCAGTAACATTAATATTGGTTTAAAATACAGCTAAATTTGTTCGTTGTTGGGTAGTTTAAATGCATATGATAAATTTCTCAACTGCTTAAGACTCTCAATCATGTCACAAAAACCATAACTGGAGTGTATCAATAGACTCTATAAATGTATGCTTTTTTTAGGCTGGCGTGCTAAACACAAACATAAACTTTTGGAAAACGCAGTTGAAAACATTTAAAAAGGAATCAGATTAATTTGTCAACTGTACTTTACCTTGCTTGTCTTCCATAATTTGTGCTAATTAACGTGTGATATAATTTATACCTTGATCTGACATTGTTGACCTTAGCTGATACAAACGTTCAAGTGACGTAGCATCATCCCCAAGTAACATTACTAGATGAGCAGCTGAGCCTTCAGAATGCGAGAGTGCAAGGAAAGGATCTGGAGATCAATTTTTCCGTCAGCCATTTTGTATCGGTTCTGTTTCGCGTGGGGATTTAGCAGGAAAATCACAGTGAAAACACAAACGTTATTGACAAGATACATTTAAGCTCAAGTAAATGGAGAAGTAATTTATTTATTTCTATTCCTTTTGTGGGAGGCGCGGTGGCCTCATGGTTAGTGCGCTCGACTCCAGAGCGAGTGGTCCGGGTTCGAACCCCGGCCGGGGACTTTGTGTTGTGTTCTTGGTCAAGACACTTTACTCTCACAGTGCCTCTTTCTACCCAGGTGTATAAATGGGTACCTGCGAATTGTTGGGAAAACCTAACAAAATTGCTGGGGAGTGACTTGCGATGGACTAGCATCCTGTCCAGGGGAGGTAGAAATACTGCTAGCCGCTTCATGCTACAGAAACCGGGATAAGCTCTGGCAGGTATATTTTATTTAAGCCAGCCTTGGCTTCAAGGCTTCACTATTCCTTTTTCAATTGTTAAAACAATTTACCTATTGTAAGTATATTATTTCATTTGTTACAAACTGCCACCCTCTAGAAAAAAGGGCGAGACTTGAGCCCCTCGAAAATTTTAGCCTCTGACCCTCCCCTCCCCTTCAGAATTTCCATTGACTTTCGGTGGGGGGTATGGATATTTTCTGGAACTACACAAATAATTTGCACTCAAGTCAAAGCATGTTTTTCACCATTTGGCCACCCAACTCAACGCAAGTTGAGTGACGTCCATTAACCTATTATTAGCCAATGAAATAGAGGATAGTCTGCCTTAAAATGTTTTTTCTTTGCGACTTGCATGTACTTGCGAGGAAACTGGCGAGTCCATTTGGCCACCCAACGCAAGTCCCTACTCAAGTTCAACTTGTGTCCACTTGCGACTACTTGCAGGTCCGTTTGTCCAATGCTTTAGAATGGAGACCTCTTAGGCTGAAAAAAATTCAAGCCACACAAACAAAACAGGATCTTGATAGCTCTAAGGGGCTCTTTTCAAAATTTCCTATGAGCACTCGTACCCTGTCCTTTTTGTATGGTAGTTTCCTTGTGGGAACCATGTCAAGAATTGGTTTTGAATAGTGAATTACTTTAATTTCAAGTATATTGCACAAAAAGGAAAACAGTTTATCAGCAACATGGAAAATGGAAATAAAATACAATGCAATTGTTCTAGTTTAAATTTCTTTGTTTAATAATGTAACTATTAGAAATTACATCAGCTGAAAATTTCAGTTACAGTAAAAACCCGCGAGTAAGAACCACTATTTTAAGAACCTGTTAGGCTAAAATTTGCCTGTTATATCCCCTTTATATAAGAACCACTTTAGCCTATAAAATTTGGAAACAGGTTCTTATTTTCTAAAATCAATTAAAATATACTGAATCCTCTTTGGAGACACCTTGGAGCCTTCACAATTCATGTTATTAGTGTTTCAATATAGTTTTAATATAGTTTTAATAGTTTCAACATTGGTATGTAAATTTCATATAAGAGAAAGGCTGAATACCGCTAAATGCTCTGTCGGAACAATGAATTTTTTTCTTCAGAAAAATAAGAACCGGTTAAGAACCTAAAGAGCCTAAAATTCTGTTATATACTCTTTATGTAAGAACCTGTTTAGGCTAACCTGGAAAACTGTAGGTTCTTACTCGCGGGTTTTTACTGTACTCATGGTAGAAAGGTGATTGACAATGTTTCAACCTCTATTCATCTCTGTGAACTCAATATTGTTGTTTGTTGTTAACTGCTAGGGAAGAAGTTCTGTTTTGGATGCCTTTCAATATCTCCACTCTTCTCTGGTTACACTCAGAAAAGGAATATCACTTTGCTGACCACCTTTAAAGTTGTGGACAATTCTATCCTTGGAAAGAGCGTGAAAAAGAATCGCAAACCCTACTTAATAGGATTTTACAAAGGGAGAAAGACAGCCGAGCAGGGTGATGTGATCAAAGTTGCCATTGCAGGCAAAACGAATAAAGCAGTTGTCATTGGTACAAGAAAAACAAAACATCATACGGTACCAAGATATGACAACAACTGTGTTGTGCTTGTGGATGACAACCTCGCTCCACTAGGAACTCGAATAAAGGCACCAATACCAACAATTCTAAGAAAGCGACAAGACAAGTTGTCAAAAGTGCTGGCTCTTGCTACAAGGTTTATTTAACTTATGTTTCTAATCTGAATCATGTTGTTAATAAAAGTTTGTTTTGCTCAAATGTGTAACTTTGGAGTTAATTTAAATGCGGTTAACAGTGGCGGATCCAGACCTTGAGCTAAGAAGGGAGGGGGGGGGGGGGGGGAAGGCAGTTTTGATTTATGTGCCCTGCTGGCTTTTCTCCCTTGTGTGGTTTCTTCGTTTTTTACCCAAAATAAGGGGCCCCCAGGCCCCTCCCGTAGATCCATCAGTGGTAAAATTTTGTACACTTACTGCTTCAAACCTTGCCTCAGAATAGGAAAAGAAAATGATTAAAAGTTTATAAGCTGCAAAGAACTTAGTGATCATAATATTCCTAAGTTTGAATAATCAACTCATGAGCTTATAGTAAGCTTCTGTTCTAAAACATTTTAAAATTTGTTCCAGCTATAACCTTCTTACTGGGGTTTCATAAAGGTCATTGGAAACCTGGGAAGTCATGAAATTCAAGAATTTCATTTTCCAGGCCTTGAAAGTCATGGAATTTGCTTGTTGGTCCTAGAAAATTGTGGAAAATGATAGTTGAAGTGCTACTACAACCAAAAAAAAAAATCATTTTTTTCTTTGGATTTCAAAACTACGT
>JAHPZR010054421.1:10000-17103 GCA_019787425.1 Platygyra sinensis | reverse complement strand
ATAAACCACGTACAACGAGAATTTCCCATCTTGAACTATATTCGGCTACAATTTGAGACAACGATTATAAAGTTATAAGAAACATGTGAAACCAATTTGATACCAACAACCATAATAATCTCTTTGCCGCACGAACTAAATATATAACAGCGCTGTGAAAGAAAATAAGTTATAAAGTAAAAAGACGACAAAAACAGCTAATTACTTTGAATCCTCGTATTTTTAACTGTACTTAAATTAGTAGGCAATTTAGTTCTTTTCTCAGGCATTTGTTCTGTTAGTAGCTGAATATGACTCCTAAAGCAATATATTTGAACTAAGCAATAAACTAAACAACAAATCCGCGATCGTTGCCTGCAAATTACGTATGCCTTCTCTCCTTGCATACGGCTAGCTGCGCCCGCAGTACGAGCGGCAGTTCAAAAGTTAGGCTGTCCTTACCGAAACGACACGATTAATATCCTTTCTCATTCGCAGGTTAACAAACTAGACAGTGAGTAACATGCCTGTGGCCTCTGACTATAGTTAATCTTGAGTAATTCCGGTTTTTAATTTGACAGAGGTAGAAAGTGCATATTTTGTTCAAAATAACACAACTATTGGCCGGCCCTACCTAGACGACATTCGACGCATCTACCGAGCGAGTGCCATGGGCCGAACAGCTGGGCGGTCCATTGTTGGCGCCAAATTAACAGTTTGGAGGCACAAAAGTTTTCATTATTTTTCCACTTTTTATCAATCGATCTGGTTTTGAATTGCAAGTCGCTTTTTGTTTGTATATATTTAGTGCCATTTCCGTGAGAAAAGAAGGGCTTGTTTTTCAGTGGCCTTTTCGCTGACTTGTTAACTTGACGTCAGGACACTAAAATTTTTCCTCGCCCGCTGAATGCTGATTGGTCAATTCAAATTTTCCCGCGCGCCAGCCGTATGGCCTGTATGCAAACAGACGTTGTGGCACGGGATGCTGTCGCTAGAAAAGGGGGTGTCTGCGAAAACTAAGACCTGCGAAAACAATAGACCTTAAACATAGAGACCTCGAAAATAAGACCTCGAAACTATAGACCCCGTCGCAGATTGCAAAAAATAAACGTGTATAAGCCTCCTTACCTTTTGTACACGTTTTTACGCAGCAATAGCCATCTTGGGTCTTTCAGGTTTAATAAAACCGACTGAAAGTCTCATGTGTGAATTCAGTCCGGATTGTATTGGCGTTGAATGCCGTTCTCGTTTATAACACAAACAAAAATCATATAAATGATGGGTGGGAGGCCTGATGAAGCCTATGGAGATCGGGGTGTGGACTAAAACGCTGGGGCCCGGGGCCCATGGGCTACCCTATGGGCTACCCTATGGGCTACCCTATGGGCTACCTTATTTTGATGATTTTATAATTTCACAATAATTTTATCAATACGATACAATTATTTGTATTGTATTTATATCGGTGTAAAATGTTCGGCAACTTGACCTTTTTGTCGCTTTTGTCGCCACTCTGCAAAACCTTGAAGGGAAGCATAGTTGGTAGCGCGAACGGGAATTTTGTCTTTTGATCGAAGTTTTGACAATCTGAATAAATGATAGGAAATCAATAGAAGAATTTAAAACATATTGAACGTATCTATGGGGAAACTCTTCAGGCAAAATTTTCTATACGTGTTTGTTCGAAGAACTATTTAATCGGGAGAAAGCCAGTTCAAAACCAGCTCTATTTTCGCGGCGACCGTTTTCAATGCTTCCATTTTCCTTTTTTACTCCTGAAAGTTCTCTTTTTCATCTGGATGTCTACTCAACTCACCACAGAAAAAAACTGACTCATATTTTGCCAATTCGGCAAGTGCGATCGAACTGAGTGTGTGATTTCTTTCGTGGCAATTACTACAGCATTGACCAGTATTTCCGAGCGCGGAAGCTGCGTCTCTTATCTTGGCACAGGTTTCTTCAAGTTCTTTACTTCATTTAGTGCTTTCTTCCTCAAGTTTAAACTTTAATTCTTGCCTCATTTCATCGGCAAACTTTTCACGTGGGCTTAGTAACTGACGCCTGCTTGTCGGAAGAGAAACGTCACTCGTTTTCAGTATTCAATGTA
This sequence comes from Platygyra sinensis, assembly GCA_019787425.1. Lineage (NCBI taxonomy): Eukaryota > Metazoa > Cnidaria > Anthozoa > Scleractinia > Merulinidae > Platygyra > Platygyra sinensis. The sequence goes on along the minus strand of JAHPZR010054421.1, from coordinate 15,017 downwards.
ACCTGCGCAATATAATTGTAAATTATTTATTATTGTTGTTGACGCTTCTAGCTGCTTTTTACGCTCTCGAGCGTTCTTTTAGTCGAGAAATAATGTTCAATTAAGACTAGTCTTGAGAGTAGTCTTTAATGGAAAATGGAGATCTTCTACCAGTCGGTGGGTTGTGCCCGTTAATAGTTTCACAGCAGGTTTTTTCCTGGGGTCGTAATTCAACACTCAGTTTTTGCGTGTGTATCGTGAGCCGTAAAGACCGTTAACGGCGCTCATATTATTCGTAGAGAAGTCGCTGGGGGGGGGGGGGGGGGGGGGAGCATTTCCTAGTCTTAGTAAAACATTAAAAGATGGTCAAAAATGGACTATTATTGAGTGGCTTATTGAGGGATTCTAATAATACGCGTTGAACGGAGAACGGGGGAAACGGGGAAACGGGTGACGGGGAATCGGGGAATCGGGAAACGGGGAACGGGACGGGGAACGGGGTAACGGGGAAGGGAACGGGGATAACGGGGACGGGGAATCGGAGGAACGGGGAACGGGGATACGGGGAACGTGTGATACTGGGAACGGAGTCTGGGAACGGAGTGTAGCAGGGCGGTAACCGCCGGCTTGAAAATTCAAAAAATGTGGCAAAACAAAATAAAGGGCTCATTCAAGCGAATAGTTTTTAGTTAAGCGTGATTCTTCTACCAGCTGTGGGCCCGCAGTGTGATGACCAGTACGTTCTTGTAAGACAGAGGACTGATTGGCACTGGGATGAACTATAAGCTTGTAATGGGCCCTAAGTAGAAATCAATCGATGTACAAGCGCGAGTGCTGGGGCAAAGTATTCTCAACATAGCATCTACTTTGGCAATACATATATTAACATATTATGCTATTATTACAGTATATATACTGTAACACTTGTTAAGGCCAAAAAATTACCTCTTTGCGTTTATTTTCAATTAATTATAACCGACGCGGAGTCCTAAGCCGTTAGGTGTATGGCCTAACAATGTTACAGTATGTAGTAGGAAGGACGGTTGCGCAAATTAAGCCGAATAGTTTATTGGCCTAAAATGATATCACGTAACGGATACTGAAAGCTGGTTCCCGCAAATTAAGCCAATAGTTATTGGCCTAAAATGTTACAGTATGTAATAAGGATGGTTCCAAATTAAGCCAATAGTTATTGGCCTAAAATGTTATAGTATGTACTAAATGTGGTTGCAAATTAAGCCAATAGTTATTGGCCTAAAATGTTACAGTACGTATACTATATCTGGTTGCAAATTAAGCCAATAGTTATTGGCCTAAAATGTTACAGTATGTATTAAATGTGGCTGCAAATTAAGCCAATAGTTATTGGCCTAAAATGTTACAGTATGTATATATATCTGGTTGCAAATTAAGCCAATAGTTATTGGCCTAAAATGTTACAGTATGTATTAATTATGGTTGCAAATTAAGCCAATAGTTATTGGCCTAAAATGTTACAGTATGTATTAATGTGGTCGCAAATTAAGCCAATAGTTATTGGCTTAAAATGTTACAGTATGTATTAATGATGGTTGCAAATTAAGCCAATAGTTATTGGCCTAAAATGTTACAGTATGTATTTAATGTGGTCGCAAATTAAGCCAATAGTTATTGGCCTAAAATGTTACAGTATGTATATATGTGGTTCGCAAATTAAGCCAATAGTTATTGGCCTAAAATGTTACAGTATGTATATATGTGGTTGCAAATTAAGCCAATAGTTATTGGCCTAAAATGTTACAGTATGTATTAAATGTGGTTCGAAATTAAGCCGATAGTTATTGGCCTAAAATGTTACAGTATGTAATAAAGACGGTTCCAAATTAAGCCGATAGTTATTGGCCTAAAATGTTACAGTATGTAATAAAGTGGTTCCAAATTAAGCCGTTAGTTATTGGCCTAAAATGTTACAGTATGTATTAAGATGGTTCCAAATTAAGCCGTTAGTTATTGGCCTAAAATGTTACAGTATGTAATAAATGTGGTTCCAAATTAAGCCGATAGTTATTGGCCTAAAATGTTACAGTATGTAATAAAGTGGTCCAAATTAAGCCGATAGTTATTGGCCTAAAATGTTACAGTATGTAATAAAGTGGTTCCAAATTAAGCCGTTAGTTATTGGCCTAAAATGTTACAGTATGTAATAAAGATGGTTCCAAATTAAGCCGATAGTTATTGGCCTAAAATGTTACAGTATGTAATAAAGATGGTTCCAAATTAAGCCGATAGTTATTGGCCTAAAATGTTACAGTATGTAATAAAGATGGTCCCAAATTAAGCCGATAGTTATTGGCCTAAAATGTTACAGTATGTAATCAACTGTGGTCGCAAATTAAGCCGTTAGTTATTGGCCTAAAATGTTACAGTATGTAATAAAGATGGTTCCAAATTAAGCCGATAGTTATTGGCCTAAAATGTTAGGCCCAGTTTATTCCTGGTTGTAAACTAAAGGTATAGCAGCTAACTAGAGGTATAAATGACCAGGTTTAGCACGCAGTTAGGTTTTAACATCCAACACATTTAAAGTAGAGTTTGTAGTTCTGACAGAACATGTGAAAAAATTAGTGGCGGGTTTTAGTAATACCACCAAAAAAACACGTTTTCGATGCAGGTCAATTATTGCCATTCTCTCACATTTGGAATGACCGTTCCTCTTTTCACAGAAAAAAAATTATAGTGTGAATGGTGTTTTTTTTTTCAGCAAAATTCGACTTCTGATCATTTATATCTTCTAAAAAAGAAACTAGAACCACTACGTGGAACTTACCGGGGCCCAGTGGGACACCGGATTCCAAAGTTAATCTTCGTACTCTTTCCTCCCCCTTCTGTGGAGGCTAATATTGACTTATTTTACATTCAGAGACAGTTTGAACACCTGCTTAGATGTAAGTAATGTACCAGTCAAATCGAAGCTTAAACATTCCCCCCCCCCTCCCCTCGAACATACCCCGGGCATTTGACGCCTCTTCCTACCAAGGAGGGAGGGCATTTGATCACCACTCATAGGGGGTGGGGAATGTGATCGCTAGCCTCGATTTCATGTTATGAGTTGCGCTGATTCTACGTGGGTTGATAAATCGTGGTGGAGATGGCGGAGACCGAAGTTTGATGAATTCAAAGGAAAAGTTTGCGTATTTGTGGTGGAGTGGTTGAAAACCAAAGGTCTACACAAGCTGTGTTCCGTATTTGAAGGTGTTTAAGAACGATTTATATCTATAATATATAAATATGTGCTGTCTAATAAACCATGTTAACATGCACAGTCGCAGAAGCATAATAGAAACTACTGAAAAGTTAAAACAGTAATCTGGTAATTTTCCCGGGGGTGGGGGCATTTGGCCCAGTGAGGGGGGAATCTGAACAAAAATTTTCCAAAAATTCAAATGCCTGGGGGGGGGGGGGGGGAGTTTAAGCTTCGATTTGACTGGTACATAATTTTAATCTTTATTTTGCCAATCAACTTATAATAATATTAAAATATTCTTTGAATTGTGTATTTTTGTTATAACAGTAACAAACTTTATTAAAAATAAGTGTTCGTTTACATGAAATATTCGATTTCAAACCTGTCCTGTTGCGGCGGATAGAAAGCTCAATATCCCAAAAATTGTTATTTCTTTATAACACTAACAACATTTAAAAATAAGTATTTGTTTACATGAAATATTCGCTTTCGAACTTGTGCTGATCATGCTTATAGTAAGCTCAATATCCAGAAAACTCTCTTCATTTCTTTATAACATAAACAAACCTTTGTAAAAGTAATTGTTTACATGAAATATTCGATTTCGAGCTTGTCCTGATTGTGCTTATAGAAAGCTCAATACCCAAAAAATTGTCATAATTTCTTCATAACATTAACAAACCTTCGAAAAAATAATTGTTTGTTTATATGAAATATTCGATTTCGTACTTGTCTTGATCGTGCTTATAGAAAGCTCAATACTCAAAAAATTCTCATAATTTCTTTATAACATTAACAAACCTTCGAAAAAATAATTGTTTGCTTATATGAAATATTCGATTTCGAACTTGTTCTGATCGTGCTTATAGAAAGCTCAATACCCAAAAAAATCTCATAATTTCTTTACAACATTAACAAACCTTCGAAAAAATAATTGTTTGTTTATATGAAATATTCGATTTCGAACTTGTTCTGATCGTGCGTATAGAAAGCACAATATTCAAAAAAACTGTCTTAATTTCTTTATAACACTAACAACTTTTTAAAAATAATTATTTGTTTATATGAAATATTCGACTTCTAATTTGTCCTGATCGTGCTTATGGAAAGCTCAATATCCAAATAAAGCCAAGGAAATTTCTAGTTGATTTCAGACACAACTAAAGTGTCTTTGTTGTAAGTTAAGGAAACATTTTCAACAAAAAGCAACTTTTGGGCCAAAGTTTGTTCATCTTGATTTAAGATGTTATCAACGAGTTGGCCAAGGACTTGGTCACCCATCTTTAGAGACGTATACGCATATGATGGTTGCTATTGCCATATAATTGATGTGACACAGATCTACAGAAACAATCACCTGCACCACCACCATCTATTGATTGTAAACCAAGTTCACTTAATCTTAACTGCATCAAATTCTCAGAGGAAATAAGAGAGGGCAACTGCATTGTTGAGCTGTCATTTTGCATAAAAGGTCTAATGTTCACGATAATCAGTGTTGTATTGTAGGTCCTGGATTCTTCTCAATATCGTTACTTAGTTTGAAATTCACATAAGTGGTCATATGACTCACACAATTGCAAGAAAACAATGATAAATATCGACGTGCTTTACATTTTAGTTTCATTATCTTGTGATAATGCCTGCTAAAGAAAGACAACAAATAAGCTTCCTTGGGTATAGCCATTTTATTCAAGTTAATTATCTTTGGATCACGTTTGTTATTACATTTATATCGTGCATGATAAAGTTTTCTCACCTTATTAACATAGCGATGCAGGTTTGAAGACTTCGGTATCTCAATCGTTGAAATCA
>JAHPZR010054419.1:5000-31366 GCA_019787425.1 Platygyra sinensis | reverse complement strand
GGAAAGGTCAACATAAGCTCGTGTACACGAAGGTTTCACATTCCAGGCGGAACATGGAATCTACTGACTAGTTAACGCCACTACTCATATTGAGACTGACTGGAGTAGCTGTATCACTGACTGATTACAATCTCTCTAGTCTAATATAAATTTTAACAGATCTCGTCGTGGTTCACTGGTTGATATTCTCCACACATGGCCATTTCACATTGTTGTTTTAAGAGAATGACAACGAAAAATACCAAGAATAATAAATCACGTGGACAATCTTTGTATTGCTCATTAAACATTTTGTTTAGCAACGTTCCCGTTGCCGTTTGTGGTTTTCTAAAAACACCTTATTTTCTGATCAACCATACGTTTGTTTAATTACAGCATAAAATACATGCACATTGTACCTGATCCTCGCCACTGCTATTCTTCTTCTTAATCTCATCCAGGACGAACTCCAAAGAGGTTACCCACCTCTGTTTAACAGGGAATGAAGGTGCCAGAAGGTAGAGATTCTGAACAGGCCAGCATCTCTGTCGCGACTCCACTCTCAATATATAGGGCAGATCAGTGGGTGCGGTGCCCATCAGTTCTGATGACATGACGGCGGAGTGCACAGTCACGTGACCGTCTTTACCGCACAAGTGCAGCACTTCAGATGGAGAAGAGTTTTCTGAAAAGGGGCAAATAACGTCTCATTGCTAATAAAAGTAGAGAAATTAAACTGCGATGGCACATTAAATGTCCTTCGTTACCTCCCATATTTTCCTTGTCGAAGAGTTGTAATTTTTGATCGTCAAGAACAATCCACTTCTTTTCCCATCCATGCTTTACAGAACCGCAACTGAAAAAAAAAAACAATTCATTAAACGCGACCAGATGTTTGTTTGCGAAACATTTCAATCAATCTTGCGAGACAGTTGCATGACCTGTTTGAGTGTATCTTGAACTCGTGTTACAAGTCACAACAGTTTAGTATGTCATTTTGTTTTGAAAGGGGTGCATAAAAGAAACTGTCACCTGAAAAAAACTATCGATACGCGAAGAAAAATCTAAGAGATGATGATGATTTTTAACCAAAAAGGAACACGTACATGTATGAACGCGGGGATCATGAAAACTGAATTGGGATGTCATACCGTGGAACTCGTAGCCATCCTTCTCTCTTGCCGCCCAGCCTGGTGGAGCTCTGTCTGTTGGTTTTGTCATTTTCATCAGTCTTTTGTTCCTGAAGAGTCTCACTAAAGTGCTCCACGAACTGGCTTGGTAGGCCGCAGGTTCGGGGGAGATTTGGTGCACACTTAACATGACATACCAGGCCACACTCTGTCATAGAAAAGTTTCAAAGGCTTAAAAGGTAATCAGTATAAACAGCAGCAAAGATGATTAAAGAAAAAATGGATTTCTGCAAATACAAAATACAGACATCTTGCAGAAAATGTGGACTGAGGAAGCCCCACCTGCCCCTTCTAAGCTTACGTCTACTAGCAGGCTAACAGGCACAATTAAACTAAAAATCAAACTTACCAGCACAACGAGATGAGGGTCGCACAAAGTGCAGAGTGTCCAGGCACGTAGCACACTTGGTGGCGCGCATGTTCAAGGCATTCACAAACCTGAAGAAATAAAAGCAAACATGCTATTAATAATGGGCTATTTCGCGCCATCTGTCGCATCTGCAATGTAATAAACTAAGAGGAACAAAAAGGCCAAAAGATGATTGAAATAGGAATACTTATATTTGTTTAAAAAAAGGGGAGAACACTACTTATAGATTTTTTTGCTGGAAGACTTATGTGTTTATGAATCAAAAGTCTAGACAGAAACCTCGACCCGACGATACACTTTGTTCAGTTTTACGCAGCAAGATCTGTTCATGGCCGTATTAACCTCACGTTTGCTAGTACCATACCTATGTGGTATATTATGATGCATTCTCTCTTTAGGCCTGTGTGATGTACTGCGACTGGCCGGAGTAGCATTAGCACTCTTGGACTGGTTCTGAGCGCTTAACGGACTCGGTTGGTTGCTAGGTGACTGTTGGATGGCCGACAGGACCGCGTAGGTCTGGGACGATTTGGGTGTGGCACTTCCGGTGTTTTGATACTGTGACTTCCAGTGCGCAGCTAAAAATGAAAATACCAGAGTAAGGTAATGCAACTAAACGATCTGCGAGCATGAAAGATGAACAAAATCCAGATGGCTACCCAGCCGGGAGGTTGGCCAATCGGGAGTGTGTGCTGTACTATGATCCCGCCAGAAAAAAAAAAACGATCATATCATATCGAAATCCTTTACAGATCAGGCCCAACAGGTCAAAATGGCTGGATATTGGCCTCATCGATTTTATATGAATTATTATGGAACTTGGCTGCGACTCGGCGTAAAAAAGGGCTTGGCCAAAAACCGTACATCTTGCATCTTAACTTAGTGTTTTTCTGCTCCAAAACCCATAAATCATGACTTACGATAAACTTGACTGCGATTTTACACTGTTCAACAGCAACCAATAATGTAACAGTCCAGTCAGTTATCATAGCTCTTTGTGAAACTTAAAATTTAAATATTAGCGATACCTTCCATTTTAGCAGCCTGCATTTCCTGACGAATCCTGTTGACTTCAGTTTGTAGTTTAAGACTGGATGCTCTTTCTTTCTCCAGTGCCTGCTGCAGGTCTCTCCATTGCTGTGGCACCACATTGATGCTGTTTTCAGGTTTCTTACGCCATGACTTGCTTCCGCCGCCAATAAGCTTCAAAACCAAATCATGTTTTAATGTAACTATGGTAACATGCGAGAAACTCTAAGGCAGCCTCCATACCACGCCAGAAGAATTTGAAAACGCAGCTTTATTTCCACGGTTAGCCCTACCGTCCAAAACCTAACTTTTCGAAAACGCTCCTCAAACCAGAGGAATTTAAAAACAACGGCTTTCGTTTTCGTGTGGATGAAAAACACTTTGAAAACGGAGTGCTTCGAGAACGATGACGTCACGATAACCACGTGATTTCCCGGACCGTGTAAGCCCAGCTTCGTGGCAGGCCGTAGAAAGGGGTCACCGATTGGCTACTCTTATGTCCGTTGTTCGATGTAGCCAATCAGGGCCATTGTTATATTGTTAATTCCCTACGGACATGGGAATATCCCATCGGTGACCCAGTTCAATTTCTGAACTGATTTGTCGCATGGAAATGAGGTTGCGTGTTCCTGTAACCAGAGGTTATTTTTTTCTGCTCGGCGCTTTGCGCCTCGTTAACGCGGCTTCGCCGCGAAATATCGATCAGAAAAAAATATCCTCTGGAACCCAGGGTAAGCCTCCAGTTGACTTTCGACCGAAATTTTCGGGAATTTTATGACTAAATTTTTCCTGAACCAAGACCTGAAATAATAAAGTTCCTCGAGAAGGCTAAGTTAAAGCAGCAGTCAAACAAACGTCTTCATTCTTATTCCGATTAGGATCTCACCTTTTTCTTCTTAGGTGCCTGGCCTTCCGTCTTGCATTGCAGGAAGTCTATAAGCTTGGTCTGTTGCGAGTTAGTTGCCTCTAGTTTCAGTCGCTCCTCTGCATGCGAGGCCTCCATTAGATCCAGCTGTTCGGCTAGCGCCACGCGTTCACACGTGAGTTCGTCGCACTTCTCCATGGCTGCTTCAATGTTCTGGTTTAACTCGAAGTTACTGGCCTTCAGTTTGGAAGTGTGACTGTTCAATCTCTCGACCTCGATCTGGAGCTTATTGTTGTCCTCGATTTGAAGTTGAAGTTTGCGTTCCAGGGATTTGATGTCGAGCTGTGCCATGCCAGATTTGGTCTCTGCTTCGCTGAGCTGTTAAGACATTTTTTATATGAACATTGATTTTAGAGTTTGAGAACACATATACCAAAAAGAAGTCGGCAGAAAACGATTCACATATGCTGATTATGTCAAGAGCTTTCCAGGGTGGCGTTATTCAAAGCCCGATTATTTTGTTTGGCCTTCTGCTTCGAGTTTGATTAATCTCAAACTACACACAAAACACAAGCAGTGAAAACATTTTGATACAACAAAAAAGTATACTTTGGTTAACTCTTTATTTTGGATTAAAACAACCCGGCCCTGGCGCCAGTTTCTCGAAGGTCCCGAAACTGTTTTCGTACCCGAAAACTGCAGCAAAATCTGAAACCTTACAACTACAGAGCTGTTTTATTCACATATTCTTAACATGAACAGAGGTTCTCTCCAAACAACAAGTTTCAACCACCTCTCTGTGGTTGAACACCGATTAACTAAAATGGCTTTGTGGCCCCGAAAAGTTTCCGGGCCTTTCAAGAAACGAGCCCCTGAGCAAATGCGTCTCCTTTTGCTTTTTGTGCAGAAAAGATAGATTGTTTTCATCTTGACATTTATTTTATATTTTAATACCAAATTGCGCGCTATACGAAGCTACCGGTACAGACAAAGATACAGACCGTGAGTAAAATGTCGACTTACTGCTTCTGTAAGCTCCTCAGTTCGTTGTCTTTGTCTCTCCAGTTGTGTGTTCATCTCGTCTACTTCTTTGATATGTGTATTCTGTACTTCTTTCAACGCCTCTTGTAACTTGGTCACCTTCTCTTCAGCGCCAGAACTACGATAAAATTCAGCAAAATACTAAAATCCTTTTCCTTTCCTACTCAAACTATTCTCAAATTTCTTTCCTCCACTAAACACAGTGACTGAAAACGCAAGCAAGGCCTATGTTTGGTTTAAAACGATTTAGCTATAGAGACAAAAAAGGCACATCTTCCTAAAGTTTCCACTTTGATGTAATGTAAAATAATCAGATTTGTCATGTGTTTCATTTTTTTCCTACCGCGCTACTTTTTCCTGTTCCAAGGACCGCTGAGATTCCAAAAGTTCACAATCACTCTTTTCTCCTCTCTGTTCAAACTCTTTCCTAGAGAGCGAGACATAATAGTCATCAAAATTAGACATTTCACATCAAGGATTTCGCCATGAAATCTAGTGCTCTGTCGTCCGCTCACTCGGGATCGTGCGTTTGGTAAGTCAACAAACTCGTAAATAGGATGTGATTTAGATTACTAGCATGCTTATGAAAGACATGAAAAACTAAAAGAAGTCGTCTTTTATTTTCTTACCATTGAATCACACAAATCAACCGTCACAAGAACTCAAATAATCCACATCACTACCCTTCCACCAAAGATTTTAATCGACTTTGTTTCCACGTAAATGCTTTGTTCTTTATTAGGCATCGCATTCTTCGGTATGAGTAAATAATGACGAGTCTAACGTGACAACTTTCGGTGTGCTTATAGGCGATTCTGTTTGGCTAACATTAATCGGAAATACTTCGGGTTTCTCTAAGTTCTTCCCGAAGGGATAACATTTGGTCGCCATATCAGTGTAATGCACACCATAAACTTACATGTAAGAGATAGCGAATTACCCCTGAAAAGAAATTACAATTAATACCTTGCTATATTCCACTGTAACTGCTTCTCCTCGTAATCTTCGTTAATAATCTCCAGCTCCTCCACTTGGCTCTCCAGCATGGAACACGTAGATTTCAACATAGAGTTAGTCTGTGAACAGAAATCGGAGAGATTCAACAATGGACGAGAGTTAATGAAACAGGGTTCGTACACTTATGACCTGTCAAAATTCCATGACTTTCCATGACTTTTTCCATGACTTTTTTGAAATATTCCATGACCTAAGTTAAGCTATTTCCCTCTGGCAGTAGTGTCAAAACAATCATTTATTCAGCTGAAATTACATTTGATTTTTGGACTTGCCAGTTAATTTTTCAACTTTGGATCTTAATGCCTTTCATTCATAGAAAACATACTGATTTTCCATGACTTTCCATGACCTACACCTAAATTTCAGGACTTTCCAGGCCTGGAAAATGAAATTGTAAAATTCCATGACTTTCCAGGTTTTCCATGACCTGTACGAACCCTGTGAAAGCAGCTCCGCCTAAGTTTCGAGATGTTTTCGTTATAATCTATAGAAAACAAAATCGTTTAAAGAAGAGCGAATGGTGAAACCTGAACAATATAAAATGGAGCGTATTTGTTCCCGCTGGGAGTGAACTGAATTGAGCTTGTTTGGTTAAGTGGACGCTTTCATTATCAAATCTACTCGTCATGGCAACTTTTGTTAAAATGGTGCAAATTTTGACGCTGGCTTTGACTTTAAAGAGTTGATATCACTCACGAATTCAAGGCCTTCCGCTGCTCTCTTTCTCTCGTTGAGCTCATCTTCGAGTTTCTCTTTTGCCATCTTAAGATCGCAAGTTTCGTCAGTAAGTTCTTCGACTTTCTTTTCCAGCTCCTAAATATCGAAAGAACACTGTCAGCATATAAAGTTTAAAACAGGCGAAGTGACGCAGCTCCGGAGCACAAAGATGTAGACGCTGTCAAGCTTAGCACGAGGAAAAAACAAAAACGGTAACAAAAGCGGGAAATTGATTACACGTTTCATGTTAACGTGTCAAGCGGGGGAAAATAAGCAAGCAGTACTGAGCGCGGAAAGGGTGTGTGCTACTCGCATCAAAAATAGTTTTGATTGGTCCGAAAAAGTCTTTGTCCTCATTAGCTAAAATACGTTAGACGGCTGGGATATACCGACGACAGTGACGGATCTAAGGGAGGGGCCCGAGGGGGAGAAATGACAGAAGGAAAAAAAGCCAGCAGGGAAAATAAATCAAAACCGCCCCCCCCCCCCCCCCCTCCCCTCCTTAGCTCCACTGGACGAGCTGGTTCTCAGGCTACTCGCGAGTGCTTGCATATTATAACAAATTTTATACTTGGCGGAATGTGGCGTACCTTGTTTTGTGAGACTAATTCGTTGCAGCGATCTGACATTTCACTGAGTTGTACGTGGATTTCTTGGGCGACCTGTAAAAGAAAAGGAAATTATGACGATCAATCCTAATACTGCAAGTCGATGGAGACTTTTTAGACGTCAGAAATACCTTTTCGTCACCATTCGAAGAAAGCATTTTACCCCCGTGATCAGCAACCATTCATATTTATTGGAACAAATGAAAGCGTTCACATAAAAAAAACTAAGAGTTTAACTCCATTATGATTTGTTTGGGACACCGCCGTGATCACCGCTTCTTTGTATCGTGACACTAAGACTGCCGTGACGTCATTAGAAGACACTCCTTGTGATGAATGTAGAAAGAAACGATTTCCTGAAGGTAATATACTATGTCAATATTTAGGCGGCCCTTAAACAGTGTAAAATCAGCAAAAGCATAAAATACAAAATGAGGTTCACCTCTGAGCGATTCTCCTGCATAGTTCTGGTTATCTTATCATGTCTAGCAGCGGCCTGAAAGCAAAGCAAATCGGGTTTTACAAGGAACTCACACTCGATACTGACACGCTTGGTAAAACTACAAAGAGCGACAAAAGAGTTTAGACACTTCGCAGTAGAACTCCATTTTCGAACGTTTTTTTTAATTTTTAAAACTGCACTGACCACAGCACCTTCACAACATTAATTAAGGTGGCCGGAGGAAACAGAGATTTATTGCTTGATGCAAGTTAAATAGAATAAGAGGTTAAATATAATAACGCGTTATTTTCTAAAAGGCAGCCCCATGCCCCACTGGGGGCAATAAGGACTAGATAGATATACAGATATTTTCTAAAAGAGTCTCAACTACTTTTGTCACTCATTGTAGTTTGCAAGTGCAGGTCTCCAAGCAACTATACTTACTTGCCAATTTGAAGATATGTCTCGTCAAAACTGGAAGGATTTTCAGTAGAGTAACGCAAACGTTAATGCACGTGGCATGGGCTAATGAAAACGAACATTACGTTACCACGAGTTGATCTATTTGTTGGACTTACCTTTAGTTCTATCTCAAACTCTCTGGTATCAATCTCATTCTACAAATAAATACAGAACGCAAGTGTTACTATTAATAAGTTGCCATGACGGATAACAGACCAAACGTGGAAGGGCCAACAACAAGTGATCGACTTAGCGAGATGTTCGCCAAGAGCAGCTGACTGATTTAATTACCTCAAGTTTAAGGATAGTCTCTTCTAGTGCCTTCTTATTGCTCTTTAGTGAAGAACACTCTGTCGAAACCTGTAACAAGAAATGGAAAGCTACTCATTCCACCCAGGAAAAAAGCAGATGAACACATCAGTTGCGTCATATGGTGGTCGTCCTTTCTGTGTCTTTCAAACATGCCTTTGCTACTGCTAGTTGAGGTAGTTTTTAATTAGCTTCAGGCCAGTTTCAAGAAGTGATGAAAAACCGGTCAGAATACATAGTCTGGGCCGTATTCATATTTTTAGAACTTTAATTAAAGGACCTTCAGTTTTAACCCAAAAAGGAGTACGTTGTCTGTTAATAAAAAAAAAAAGAAAAAACAGTTTATTTAAGCAATTACTGGACGTTTTCACTTGAAGAAAACTTCGTTTTAACTCTTAGTTTTTATTTTGAAAACGTCGCTCGCTCTCTCTCTCTCAGTGTTCTTTAACGAAGCAGGAGAGCCAAAAGCTTAGAGAAAACCTTGATCAATCACCGATTACTTACCTCGTTTAGTTGTGTCTCGAGATTTTTTATCTTCCGCTCCATATCCTTTGAAAGCTGCAGATTCAAATTACACGAAATGTTAGTAACTCGGAAAAAGTATCGACATTCAGTTATCGTGCTTATTTCATATGATACCTGTTTCACTTTGTCTTCCGCATCTTCAAGCTGTTTCTCCAGGGACGAGTTTTTCTGAAAACGTCAGAAATACGACAATAATAATTTACTACGACTCGTGCGTACCGTCCTGGGGTGTTACCAGTTTCTACTCTCATAAAAGAAGCGAGGCTTTGAGAAAAGGATTCAACCGATGCCTGTTAGCCATAACAGTTGTTGCGGTCATCGTAGTAAACAGAGATTCGAAAAAAAAGCAATTCACACCGGAAACAATAAAATCATTATTTTATCACTCTCGTAAATGGAAGGGTTGGGGTACATTTCTTATTGCAGGTTAGTGGTTTACGAAAACAAGCTTTCCTACGAAAAAAATCAAACAAAAAATCTTTTGGCACCTGTTCCTGTATCTTAAGATCACTTTCTAGCCCTTCCACCTTCCTTGACAATACTTCTCTCTCCTCGCATAACCTCTCTAATTCTGCTTCATTGATGGCTCTGTAACAAATAAATCAATATTCATTGTTTTTATTTGTGAACACGTTAAGTAATAACGTTTTTCAGCTTTTTTATGTCGATAAACAAACAGCTTAAGGACGTTCGCGCCCAAAAACTTCCCACGCACAGATTTTTTTAAAACTTTGACTGCAGGTAGAAAATGATAAGTTTAGATTAAAAAGGTAAAAAAATTCGGGGGTCACCGAACTCGTTTTGAAGATAAGGCGCAGCCCGGACCATAGCATTTCTAGGATTTCCAGTCATTCGAGGCGATTCTGGCCGGATTCATTACTATCGGCATATATTTAAGTTGAAGAATCATATCTAAGTTATGTGTGCTTAAAACAGCATATATAGGCCTATTTGATAGATCTTTGTTGCATATGTCATTAAATCAGCTAGAATTAGCCTTAAAAATTACCACGTCTAAGTTACGCACACCTGTATCCACGCACCAATTCGGCCCTATTTGAATAGTATATGAGAAATAATTAAAACTTCCCACGTACAGATTTTTTTTGTTTTTTAGTATAATGGAAAGAATCAGAAAAGGAAGTGATCTGCCGAAAAAAAAGTGGGGGTCACCGAGCATCCAACAAAAATATTCGCACACAAAGTTAACGCAAAGGTCATCAGCCCTATATTTTGTTGAGTTTTCGAATCCGTGCGCGCGCTTAAAAATGACGTGGCACGCGCGTGACCAATGAATAGCGTGCGCACTAGAGATGCGCAGTAGCAATGGACGCGAACGTCCTTAAGTTGTTGTTTACGCGCAGATGTATTAAAAAAAATCATCATGTCAGGCCACGATTTGGGAGAAATTAAAAAAGGACCCCCTTCCCTCCTGGAAAAAGCGCCCTATCTTCCCCATTTTTAGCTGGGGAATATTCGGTCACGTGACGTGATTAGATCAATCGCGCGCGAGCGAAAATATTTGATGGATTATAATCATGAATATCATGTCTTTTAAGGTGGCTCAATAGGGTTAAGCAAGATTACGAAGCGCGCGCCAGTGGCCTCAATCTAAAGTTAATATTCTCGTTCTTTTTGCTATTTTCCTAATCAAAGCTACTGAAACATAACAAACAAGGACCAAAATTTGCTGTTCAACAGTCACCTCTGATATCAAGGCTTTTAGTCTCAAATTAAAACTACTCAAACATCGCCATTTTTTGACGTCTGTTCGGCTTTGATTTCAATTTTCTTCACTTTCCTTCGGTAAAATTTTCTGATATGCTCAAACCGGGTAGAGTCTGGCAAGAAGAAACTTTTAAAATCGAAAAAAGTAGGGGTTGTCAAGGTAGTTTTTTCGTTTTTAGCATTTTTGTGTTTTTTTGGCTGAGCGAAAACCTTGTCTTACAATTTTTTCTGATAAATTGAAAGCAAGGAAAGCTAATAAGGAATGACTTCTCTGCCAAATCTTAAGGAATTTCACCGAAGGAAATTCGAGAAATCTGATAAGGATTTTTCTGTTTTTTCACCTCAATGGCAAGTACGACATCAGAATAGGAACTCGCCAAGATCGCTATGTGAGCATGCGCGAATTTTCGAACCACGCGGTTTTGTCGATGAGCGACTCGACAATGGCGGTCTCATCAAAATACACACAAGACCTTTCCGTCCAAATCATTTTCTTTACGTTTTCTTTTAAATGGTTTCTCTGTTTCTACTTCTGGGCTGTAATTTGAGCTATATTATTGACTTGTTTGCTGCTTTGCATGAGCTTGCGTCAGCTAGCGCGCGCACATTACTAAAGCTCGCATCATCGGTGCGCGCGCTCTTAAAACCCTATTGAGCCACCTTAAGGAGACTCGAAAGGGTTTTTAGCTGCACGCGCGCGCGCAATCTACACACGCCATAACTAAGATGCACACGTCAGCTGAATCAGTATTAAAATCAGCACACCGGGAGTTAATGCTGCGTAAAATCGCGCGAACCGGAAATAAAATCTGCAGAAAACATTTGTTTTTAGCTCGAAAGTTCGCTCGGTGACCTATCTTGATTTTTTGCATACACGCACCATTCGCGATGGCACTTCAGATGTAAAAGTTTCGGGGAAAATTATCTAGTGGAATTTTCTGTAAGCCATAAAACGCGTTTTCTTTAAATACATTTAATTCTACTAGATAGAATTTTTCCATACTGTCTGAAAAGTTAAAGAATTTAGGGAACTTTCCAACAAAGAGATAAAAATGGTAGGTCACCGAATTAGTTTCTCAGATAATTTACAAAAACTGAAATTTAGAGGACGCTTTTGTGGACCTCGTGCGTTGCCATGGTAACTGATATGACGTCACAAGCACCCTTAAAGTATAGCCCAACAATAGAGTTGCAAGGAGACATATAGTTTGCCCACACCATTAAACATCCTTCTTTGTAATCTTCCATCGTTTCACAAGCAATATAGCAACGAAAAACCGTTTCGAGCCTCCTTAAGTTGAAAATATTTGGGACCATTTCCTTGAGGCACTAGTAACACGCAAGGAAGGAAAGTCGGACGACTTGTCACCAGTCAGGGAAAAACAAAACACGGTCTCTTCTTACGGTACCATGAGAGAAGGATGGGAACGAGAAACTGATTAGGTTTTCTTCGAGATTACGACTTACGAAATTCTATTACTGTCTTTATCCGCTTCAGAGCTTCTTCTGCTGAGGTCAACGTTCTCCTTAAGCATTTCTTCTAACGTCCGGCACCTTCCGGTCAAGGCATCGATTTTCTAAATAGAAAAGGAACTTTTTCATGAGGAAGGAAGGTGGCTTGGGGCGTAGTTGAAGTAAGGCAGGAGAATAAGTTGAAGTAGAAGAAACTTATGTTGGGTACCGAAGTTGAAAAAAAGCGAATGAATAAGTGTATTTGTTTTTTCAAAACTTTGATAGAAGACGAAAATGTGAGTAAATAAGGAAGTGTTCTTTGGTTGATATGTTTTGCGCAATACTTTTAACAGTTAACGATAGAAATATTTTTTGCGCAAAAATCGTGTGTATTTACAATACATTCATCTTGACTAACCTGATCTCTTGACGCCATGAGCTTTTTTGTTTCCTCTAACTCGCTCTCCAGTCTGCTGTTTGTGTTTTCCAGTTGTTTCTTGTAACGCGATAATGTTTCTACTTCCTTCTCTGTTTCCTGATGATATTGAAGACATAAATAATGAGTTATAAACAAATTAACAAGCCGACTTTTTGACTGAAATGGAGTGACTATTTACAATGCAGGGCGGACTTCTCTGTTACCTGTAGTTTCTCTTCCTGAACCTGTCTATTGGTGGCTTCCTTGTCCAGCTTTTTTTGTGTTCTTTGGTTTTCGAACAACTGATCCTCGAGATCCTAAACACAAAATAAAAATCGATTATCGTGATTAACGTGTTCATCCGTCAGTTTCTGTACATAATCAATGACTTTCAAGATGACGGAGTACCATTACAAAAGGTTCGATACAATTGGCCAAGGGAAACAATAAGCAAATGACAAACAAAGCCCGGCCTTAGCTCCAAGAACAAGAGGTGAAGATCAACAAGAACGAAATATAACGAAATTTTAAAGAGCAAGTCAACTGAGATGACGAAAATTCAATTCTGAAGGAAACGTCCAAAATATCTTCAAGGAGTTTTGAGATTATGTTTCCCTCTTCTGCAAATTTAGTGCAAACGTGTAGGCAAAGAAGTGGAAGTTACACTGACTTACAATGCGCCATAAATGAACTAAACTTTATCCAGCTTACCATGACTTTACTTTGCAGTTTCCTTACTTCTGCTGACTTTTCTCTGTATTTTTCTCTCAGACTGTTATCACCTTCCTCTGCGCGCCGTTGTAGAGCACTGTTACACGACTGAGATAAGAAAAAAAAGTTGCTTTTTGTTAAATAAGAATGCTCTTTTTCAAACGTCTCAACAGAACTAAATTGTTTGGTTCCAATATCTTGTTACCAGGTATATCTTACTGGACAGGTGAGTGTTCGAGATTGATGAAATTGACTCTTTTATATAACAGAAATTGTATCTTTTTTGCTTCTACAGTATTCGCTTTACAAAAAGTAAACGAATCATGTGGTTTCACTTCATCCAAATACAAGCGAAATACCCCTCTTCATTAGCCAATAAGAACGAAGAAATCCATTCAGCGGTCGAGCACGAAGTGTAGGGGAAAACACGAGACGCAGTTGAGTGTTTTTCCCTACTTCTTGGGTGTGCTCTACCACTTACTAAGTGCTTTACAACAGAACAGAGCACAGTCGAGGCTTCTTTACTTGTTTTATGATGAAGGATCAATAACTTTCCCACGCATTCGCTGACTTTTCAAATTAAACTTTATTTTCCAATTAACAAATACACTGCGATAAAACACGACGGGCATTTGAGCACACGAGAGAAATGCAGAAAATTCGAACCGCAGGTGAATGTTTTCTACATTTCTCGAGTGTTCTCGAATGCCTGTAGTGTTTTATCGCAGTGTAATACACAGCTTAGGCTCATTTATTTGCTTTATGACATAGATTTTACATGCCTGATAAAACACCCTGATAAAACAGAGGTTTTTGACCAATCAGAACGCGCGCAAGGTCTTATCTATATTATAAACTCTGATAAAACACGGGTTTTTGACAAATCAGAGTGCGCGCAGTGTCTTATCTACATTATAACGAATTATAATCTCTGTATTATCAAACTTTACTCTATCCTGAGCTAACTAACGCCATCTAACACTAAACATAACTTCTCCCAGTTCTATCTCCTATCTCTTTACCATAATGCGATTGAATATATCCTGTGCTAAATCCTCCCTGTTCCTCAATCCTATCACTACGCTATCTGATCTCCTCGATGGTGTAAAAGGCTAAAGGTAAAGCAAAAAAATTAGCAAGCAAACAAAAAAAAAAGCTTTATCTTTTCCGTGCAATACACAGGTTTATTATATGGCAGGGTAGTCTGATTGGTTCTTTCGAGGTCAGGATTTTGCCATGGAGACCGTTTCCATGGTACTGAGAGCGACTCGGGCGAATATTCCCCAGTCCGGCCCTCGCGCTCGGTTAGTATGAGGTTGCTACTACAGAGAAACAAATCTACTAAATGCGCAAGTAGAATTTCAAGATGCTCTTTGTTTAGATATAGTTTTCATGCGGTTCGAAATGTTTTTCTCAGTATATTTACTTTCGATGAACCAGCGAAATACTCCAAATAACCAAAGCTTACCTTTGCATCTACTTCCATCAAAGCTGGTTCCCTGCTTGACTTCTACAAACGAATGAAATTTGCTCTTTACAAACAATGTGAGACTTCAACATTCTGGACGACATCACAAGATGAATGAAAATGGACAGGAGGCTGCGTCGGCCCATTCCTTTTTGCGGCATTGCTGATACCATCAAAACCGCAGCAAAAGAGGTTTATAATGGAGCATGGAATAGCGACTGACATAAAAATTTTCTTCCACACTAAACCAGTACTATTTATGGTTTAATTGTCGATCTGTATCTACAGTTTGAAAGCCTGGTGCACACTTTTGAGACGAGCACAAGCGTTAACATAAGTACAGGCATCAAGGATGTTCACACTGGCAGCATACGCATGCGTAGACTGAGAGTTACATCACTTGAGAAACAAGATGGCGATTAGTTGAATTATTACCCCTTGCTTGGGCTTTTTTCACGCCAGTTATCACTTGTGAAATAACCATAACAGGACTGAAATAAGCGTCAGTTGAAGTACGAGAAAAAGGAAACTAAATATTTCTTTTTCTTTCACTTTTGCTGGTGTTTATTTCACCTCTGTGCACATTACTCAGCGTTTCTTGTGCTTACGCTTGTCCTTATCCCAAAAATGCGAACCAGGTTTTATTCTGTTGAGCGGGCAGATAAATACAAACCCGTAGCTTTTCTAGTTCTGTTTGTAGCTCCTTTTTGCTCTTCCGCGCATTTTCCAGCAATTCTGTCGCTTCTTGGTTGGACTGTAAGGACTGAACAACATATTTGAGACCATTATTCAACCGCGTAAACCTGGATCAGAGATCCGGCGTTTAAATATCCCGGATCGGCGGGAAACTTAGTTTAGAGGTTTATAGCATGGACAGTACCGAGACGAGTCAAGGTAAATTTATAGACATTGTCGAAAACTGCTTTCCTCAAGCGTTTAAAACCTGTAGCCTCTGTGAACAAAAAAACAACGCCACCTTTCACTGGGTACTTATCATGTCTACACAGGTGGCAGTTGTATCGTGTACCATTAAAACAGACGCTACAAATTCTGTAGGCACTGGGCAATTTCTGCGTTGCATTTCGTGAATAGTTTTTTCCTTACTTTAGCTAGCTTTTGCTGCAGTTCAGATATCCTTTCCTCGCTATCCTTAGTGACTTTGCCCAGTTTTTCCTGCCATTCCGTCATGCTTCTCTTGGCTTCTTCATTCATCTTAGAGACAGAATATCGATGAAAATCAGCATCATAAAACGTCGATACAGTATACTGTACTTGAGTGATTAACTGCTACTGATCTTGCATTGGTTTTCCAAAGCAAAAGTAGGGACGCGCGTGTTCCCACGTACACGCACGCACTGCCTCGACATTTCCACATATCATCACCGGGCTCAGCTCTACTCGCATAAACAAGGACTGTCTTGGTTAGAGTCATTTCATCTATGGTTTCTTAAGCAAATCACTTTACACATGGTCCCTGAAGTCAAATTTGTCATCTTTCAGTTTAGAGCTGATCTAAATATATCAGCGCCTCCAAACCTTTGGACATGTCAATTCTTCATGTGTAACATACAAACAAACCAGGAAACCTGACAAGAAATATTCTACTACATTCTTAGACAGAGCGATGGCGCCAGCTTCGGAATGCACGCACTATCACCGTCTCACGGTCAAAAGGATCATGAACAGGATGTTCCAAGGAAAAAAAACCCTAATTTTATTTCAAACTAGAATTCTGTCTGAAATTTTAATCGACTATGTGTATCCCTTGTCTCGACTGATGACTTCGCGACAGAACTGCCTCAGACAATAAAAATATTTACCTTTGTCATTCTGGCTTGATGGTCGTTGATTCGGTTCTTGCTGACTTCCAGAAGCTGCAACATAAAAAAAAGCCGCAGTTTTAATCCTAGTTGCGCGATATACTCGATACTTTCACTGCAGCGGCGCGCCCGCGCGCGCTTTTTGGCGCTCCCTCTCCCCAGCCCCCGCGCGAAGATCGAGCTCCACAATTTTGGCTGTTCATCCCTCCCTTTAGCAAGAGGTAGTTACACCAGGGGTTTGTCATATCGGGAGGTTCGTTATGCTTAGCGGGATTCGTTGTAACTGATCGGAAAGTTTGTAATGACTAGGCAGATGCGTTTTATTAGACTTGAAGAAGTTCGTGTTGACAAGCGGGGAAAGTCATAAACATGGACCACATTTCCCTTCTTACCTTTTCTTGAGATTTGAGTTCCTCTTCCAGTCTTTGTGCCCGTCTACTGGCGATAAATCGATCGTTTTCCAACTGGGCTACGATCTGCTGAAGGTCCTCGAGATTTTCCCTATGCAGAAAAAAAAAATTGATCACGGGAAAGCAACGTTGCGCACCCACATGGTGCTAGTATTTTTGCCAGAGATCCGAGTCTGGGCATATATGTGTTTGTCGGCAAAACGGAAAGTTTACAACCAGTTAAAAGGAGCACGGTCACGGTATTTTGAGTTATTTTGAGCATCGACAAAATTACCGTTAAATTGAAGGAAACCTGAAAATAATGCTTTACAAAGATAGAAAAACACCAAAGAGATAATAATAAACCATTAAGAAACCAGGATGGTCAAGGATGGAGAAGATTGACACGGATTACAGACAACGAAATTGAAATATTAAGGCTAAGCTTTGCAAACCGTTAAACCACGATTGTGCTCCTTTTAGCTTAGCTACATGAAAACAATCACGAAATTTTCGAGATTATTGTCGCAGTTAAAATTCGCCATTCGTCAGACGCAATTTAGTATAATTAACCCAATATTTTGCGTGAAAACGGGCAACTCGTTCTTATGCATAGGTGCAGCTTGCGAACAGGTTTCCGGCGAGGACGGAAGAAAGTCTCCGAGCAAAGCGAGCGACGAGCGCGAATTGAGGAATTTGAAGCGCGAAGCGTTCACTGCGGGCAGGAATTCCTTTTATAGCACTAGCAGGCTAATACATGCAATATGCGAAAAGGAAATGTTGTTACTACTTCAGTCTTGAAGGATTTTCATAATAAAACTTTGTCTTATTTTGATCTCTCAAACGCGCGGGATATTGAAGACGCGAGCGAGGAGCGCGCGCTTTGCAAGTCTAAAAAGAGCGACCTCTCCTCTAAAGCTGATGACCGACTGCGAGGTTGAAATTACGCAACAGCAAACTAATCTATTATAACAAGACTTTTTACTAAGCTGATTATCAGCTCACCTGCTTTCTTGATCTCGTAGTTCATTCGCTTTTTGACTGTCCTCTTTCAGTTCAGACAGCAGTTTAAGAGTGGCGGAATCTGTCTTGTTCCTTTCTGCTCTCTCTTGATCAAGTCGTCTCTGCAGGTCCTGTGAACCGAAGATTCCAGTAATGCGAAATGAATCCACATGAACTCGGGACAGTAAAAAACATACGACTTCAAACGTTTGCAGCTCTCAAAATTCCCAAAATGGCGTGAAAGGTAGACGCTACACCTTTAAGGTTGTCTCGAAGACATGGAATTCGCCACGGACGCCATGACAGGACACAGTTTAATTGAATTCAATGTTGTGATGAAAGACACGCCCATCCCTCGACCCTTCAGTTTGCCAGCACTAATAGGCATAACTTAATCATTTGCCGCTATTTTCTTCCGTAACAGGCGTCGTTGGATAAACTTTATGACCGGCTTCAGTTTACGAACAAAGAAAGCTGAACGCTTTCCAAAATACAAACGTGTCGATTACAACCGCTAGTAGTCATAAAGGGAGCTTACCATAACAGGATTGTATTCCCGATATCCCGAAAATCTTCTGCAAAAATGCCGCAAACATAAGTGAAAGACTCAAATATCTTTTTGCTTTTCTGTGTCACGAGCCTCGTTGATACCGAAATCAAAACTGTAGATGTGGCGTGATAATAATTTACTCGCAAGAGGCTGTTAGAATGTAGCAGTCGAAATCAATCTTCAACCTACCTTAACTTGAGTGTCATACAAGACTTTCTCTTTTTCAAGCAGGTCTCTCTCGTATTCAGCACTTCTTAGCGCTTTCTCTTTCTCTTCTAAAGCTGTTTGCAGATCTTCCAAGCTCTTTTTCATGCAGACACTCTCATCTTTTAGTGTGTGACACGATTGCAAAGCGTCTTTCAGTTCCTTTGCTTTGATCGTAAGCTTTCTTTCTAACCGGCTCGGTGGAAATCCAGACGACATCGGGGAATTAGGAAGACTTCCGGCTCTATACAAATAAGCAAAACAGATTAAGAGTTTAATGCCAAACCTCGCCGAAATCTTATACTCAGACAAATTGCCAAACTACATGACTGTGTATACTCATTCGAAGTAAATGTAGGCATAAATGTATGTTCAAATGCCGAGTACAAAATAAATCAAGTGAAGCGAAACAAACGAACTCGAATTAGTTGAAGAAATTAAAGGGTAGTTTGAAACTTTTATTCCATCAAAACCGTACAGGAATTGTCAAATTACTATATTCTGATTGGTCAATGAAATCACCAAACTGCTCTCAAATTTTCACGCATTTCTGCGTGCGCGCGTGTTTATTAAAAGAGACGCTCTTGTCTTAATTAAATCCCGGAAATAATTTCTTCTATTGATCCTCTTTATATTAAATTCTCACAGATTAGGCAGGCGTTTCTGATTTCAGCATTTACATCGTCAAGTCACTTACTTTCTGGGAGAGAAAGGAAGATTGACGGCGAGATTCCTGGAGAAGGTAAAGCCGACAAATGGAAGATCTTTGCCAGTAAATCCCTTTCCCTCGCTAGTCAAGCTGTACTTCTCCAGATAAACGACTGGATCTGGACTTTCGGGTTCAAATTCATCAAAATGGGACGTGTCTGCTGCACCATCCAAGTTTGGGACGTATGGAGGCACAGCTGAAACATGTACACACCGGATTAGAGTGGTTATGTTAAATAGTACGACAGATGGGAGGGTACGAGGACAGTGAATTTAACTTGGGATTAGACGTTCTTGGATCGCAGGTTACACTAGTCTTATGTGGGAAACTGGATCCAGTGGAATGCCCTCTAGACTGCTTCAGTAAACATGTATGAAATTTACACAACGTTAAAAAAACACTAGGTAGAAAATTGTATTTCACTACGTAAGTTTGAATTATTGAACTTGGCTAGAAGATGCACAGTGAATTTTCAAATTTTCCATATGTATTTTGTCTCTAAATTTGGCTGGGTGGGCGCGGTTCTCAGGAAATAAATTTCGGACAAATGTATGGAAAATCAGAAAAATTAACTGAGTATCTTCTAGCCAAGCTACATCCTTCAAACTTGGTGAATACATTCTTTTAGCTAGTATTTTATTTAATGTTGTGACCTACAAATTGGGTAAAATTCAATTTTTCAAAAAACGGTACTTTAACTATGATCAAACATTTACCCCTTGATTTTTTACGTGTACATGTATCACACAGAATTCCATGAAGGGAAATATCTGCATTAGTTCTGGAGATACTTAACTTTGAAAAATTCTGTAAAATATGCAAATGAGATGACTGATGACTGACGACGCCACACTCTCAACCCAATTTGCAGCACAGACCATTGAAACTTAGTAGGCTAATAGTTCTACAGGAAACACACCTACAGCTGTAAAAAATTATGTTCCCATGGCAACTCACTCTTTTCCAGTCCCCGCCAGCCCAACCTTCTCTCACCTGTTCACCCAAGCAGACATTTGGGACCACTAAAAGTTAAAATAGGAAAAAACTGGTGCAAGGAAGATTTTCTTTTCCATAGACTCAATTACACGCTTTTGGAATACGTACTTTCTTGTAAGTTGTTCCAGTCAATCCCACTGAAGAACTGGTGACATACAAGCCCTTCATAACCAAGCCTTGCTTTACTATCAGTACACAAGTTGAGAATCAAATCCTTTGCACTCTTGCTGACCTGAGTATCCTTACAAAACTGCAGGGAGGTCTGAAATAAATTTTTAATTCCATGGAAAAAAAAGAGATCAAAATTTCACTTCATATGCAGCTGTTAATAGTTAAGATTGTGCAGTTCCAGAAAATATCCACGGCATACTCCCCCCACAGAAGGGAATAGAATTTCCTGGATGTGTGGGGATGCAGGGGTTGTTGAAAGACCAAAACACATTTTAGAGACAAGTATGAAGTTCGGAATTTCTGGAGGGGTCAGGGACCATCTTAGACAAAATCCCTTCCATACAGGAGGTATGGATGTTTTCTCCAACTACACAACCCACATGAGATACACGATTGTATGTACTACTTAGCTCAATTAGCTTTGCTATTTCTTAATGGCTGCGCTCTTTTCTTTTGTAATTTTTTTTATCTCTTGTATTTAAGTCTATACCGTGTAATTTCTGGGCACGAATAAAGATTGTTGTTGACTTGTTACTAGCTAGCTTGTAATCACAGTTGAGTTCTAAATTCCAATTTAGGCAGCTGTAAGTAATAAAACATGACAGATCAGTAGTATCTACATGTACAATTACATGTACCAGCCACTTGTCAATAAACAATGGACGAGCCAGCAACTCTGACATCTAAGCTCTGCCTACAACCTCAAAGTCAAACAATCTAGTACTGCCCATTTTATCCCAGTCTTATTCCTAGGCTAGTAAATTAAATAATCAAGTTTTGATTTGTCACCTGTTTTTGTGATAACATCTGCATAAAATTTAACTTACCTTGTAATTCATTATTTTGCTGTAAGTTATTACGACCGAGTCTGCCTCAAAAGGCGTCTGTCCATAGAGCATCTCATAAGCAACCACACCCAGTGACCACCAGTCCACACTCCACACTGTATGGGCCTCCTGATCCATCCATGCTTGTCAATACTTCAGGGGCAATGTACTCTGGAGTGCCTACAGGCATCTTACTGTGCACCTAAATCGACAGTCATGTTATAATTATGTTGATTGAGGGTAGCAGTTGACGTTATGGGAGAACTTACCTAGTGTACATATTCAAGCTGACAAAATTCACCCATAAAGTAACAAGTTTGATACAGATGTGAAGATCAAGACTACACTCAGATACATTGTCAATCAAAACTTAAGGACAACCCCGTAGTTTTGCCATGCAATGTGAGAGTAAGCTGTCTCCTTGAAGAGCCAAGGACTGAACAAAGACTTCTCATTCCAGATCAATGTTTACACGGAAATGTCATACATGTAAATACTGTATGTAAGATAAAACAACATGCATGAAAACTCAAACTAATGTCAGTAATACCTTCTTGTCTGCTGAGAGCCTGGCTGATGAACCAAAATCAGCCAATTTAATGTGTCCAGTTCGATCAACAAGAACATTGTCAGGCTTGATATCCCTTGTGAAAAGGCAAACCCAGAAAAAATTAACAATGAAATCAATACTAAAAGTCTATATACTGAAAACTGTTTGTGGCCAGGGCTGTCATTAAATGGTCGTGTAACCCATAATACCTGTTATGGCTGAGCATGCTTGATGGCCCCTTGTAGTTACGGGTTAACTTGGCTGTATAGTTGATACAATTTACCCATAAAGTAACAAATTTATTACGGGTGTGAGGGTCAAGGCTACAGGTCAATCATTGAAATGACAGCGGTCCTGTGCTTGATTTTTCTGAATGCTGGTTATTAAATAGAATTCATCCACAAAGTAATAAGTTTGTAATAATTGTTACAGGTGTGGATAACAAGGCTACACGTGACTCAAAACTTAATGACAGCCCAGGTAGTTATCACTAGACCTACAGTAAGCAACAAAAATTAAATAAAATGTTAATAGTCAAAAAGGTTACCTGTGCACATAGCCTAACACATGCAGGCTGTGAATAGCCACAACCATCTCTGCCAGATAAAATCGTGCAACATCCTCCTCCAAGACATCATCATACTTGCTTAGCAGTGACAACAGATCGCCGCCAGGGTGGTACTCCATCACAAGGTACAGATTATGGATGTCATGAAAAGCATACTGCAGTGCTGTTATCCATGGGTTATTGCACAGTGCCATTATCTCTCTTTCTTCATCATAAAAGGCAACCTTTGTTTCAAAGATCATGCAGCAATTTGATTTCAGATCATAATTTTGGAAACACACTGTGTGTCACAATTGATGTAGGCCATACAGGATTCATGATGAATGGCTGAGAACAGTGAGGTGCATATATACACTGCAGCATGCAGCTGAAAAGACTGAAATATCTCGCCATCTACCAAGATGAATAACAAGTTACTTGTCCATTTTCTTGCTTCATTTTCTTGGAAGTTGGCAAAAAAGTTTTCCTGATTTTAAAATATGTTGTGGTTCAATTTAGCCTGTTCCTGCTCTCGATCAGTGGGGACAATAAAAAAGCAGGCAGGTGAAGAGCAGAGTCTGATAGAGAAAAGAAGAGAACAGGACTCCACTTGTGGAGTCCTGCCTCCATTTTTTATTGTTCCCACTGACGGAGATCCTGGACCAGGCATAGGTTCAATGTTACCTTTGGTACTTATTTTATTGAGGTGGGGAGGGATTGGCAAAGTGCTGAAAAAAAAACCATGCAAGGGAAACCATGGGATAAAGAAATCAAACAAATGCTTTCCAACCCCTTTCCTCTCAAAAAATAATGGCTCATCTCTAAGTAGTTGCTACTTATAGAGCCATATCAGCAATAGCTCCTTATCAGTTTGAAACTGCAAGGATGTGCAGTGTCAGGTAAAAAAGTGTTGACTTTGTATATTTGATACTCACACTTTCTTGTGCCAAGGTCTGGGACTTCTTCAAAGTCTTCATTGCAAAGACGTCTCCACTTTGCTTATCTTTGACAACTTGAACCTGTTTTACATAAGCATTGAGTCAGAAATATTATACAGAAGAGTTTGCAACTCAATGTGAATATGACTTTAACATTTTTGCCTACAGTGATATTAAAACAGGGTACAAATTCAAAATAATATAATCCATAAAAAATGACCATTTAAAAGTAAACAAAAATATCAACAATCACACATGTAAGAAACCTTAATAGACAACTATCATAAGCTTTTTCACTTAAAATAAATGTGATTCAGGTCTGAGACTAAAAAGACTAGTCTAGATATTGTCAGTACATTCTGACCTACATCTACCCCACCGGACAATCACCTATAAATAGAAATTTCAAATGATCAGAAACATTTGCGGAATGCTTTTCGGTTATTCCCTAAAAGTATTTTATTTTACTTTCGATCGAAACTTAAATTTCAGGATTGGCTTAGGTTTGCTCATAAAGATGACAGTTTAATATTTTTACCTGTCCAAAATGTCCCCTTCCAATCGTGTTGAGAACGATGAAATCATCCTTGCTCAAACAAAGTTTACGGAGATCATCGACCATGGGCCGGTCTGTTGAATGAATAAAATAACAAACAAGATCAACATTTAACAATTTCAAAATAAATTGCAGCATTCGATAAAAAACCTTTCGTCGTACATGCCCTACTAGTATCGAGCCAGAGATCGATCAAGCAGAAGTTTTAAATCGGTTTGTACGTATTACCAGAAGTCTGCACACGTGTAAATTATATTGAAACCGAGCGACATGTAACTGTTCTACATATTTCGTTGTTCTAATTTTCTCCAAGCTGACATAACTACAAACAAGAAAGACGATTGAACAATTTTAAGCTAGCATGCCAAGGACCAGATAAGACTTCTTTTCTTGATTGTCAATCTTGCTCATTTCAAACACTGGATTAGAACCGTTCCAAATATTTACCTCAGACTACGCATGAATTAAATTGCATCATTCCAGCCTTTACAAAAGAAAAAAGGATTTCTAATACTTACACTTCTTTACAAATCCTGAAACGTTCTTATCCTTTAGCATATACTCCGAGTTGCATTCATCAAAGAGGAGAAGAAATGCATCCAAAAGTGCCTCTCGAGTGAAGGCGCTCGATGTCCTTCTACCCACATTTTTTACCGGCGAAGATCTGATTGAGTTTGGCGCAACGAGTAGAAATTGAGTCAACCATTATTGAAAGAAATTAATGAGAACATCAGAATTGTGAAATACCGAGTTGAATAGAAAAAAAACCCGCCGACAAATCTCAGAAAATTAGATAACAAACCAGTTGAAACCGACGAACGAAACCGTTTGCATGCAGTGACTTGAACCTGCAATCCTACCAGCGGTAATCAACAGAGTGTGCTCTGATTGGTAAGATTGACATAGCCCAGCAATATGATTGGTTGATTTGCCAAGAGGAGCGAACTTCGAAAGATCTCTGTGAATTTTGTTTACAAAAATCAATAAAATGTGTTTTTATTCCATTTCATATATTTCATTAAAATATAGATAGGACCCTGCGCGTGCTCTGATTGGTCAAAAACCTATGTTTTATCAGAGTATAACAAATAGAAAAAGCGTGTTTTATTGTTTTGCGCGCGTAAAATCTATATTTTAAAGCAAATGAAGAAGCCTAAGCCGTGTATTACACTGTGATAAAACACTCCGGTCATTTGAGAACACTCGAGAAATGTAGAAACTCTCGCCCGCGGCTCGTGTTTTCTACATTTCGCTCGTGTTCTCAAATGACCATCGTGTTTTATTACAGTGTAATACACGGCTTAGGCTTCTTTATTTGTTAATTAATTACATGTACTAGCAGTTAGTATCGGTATATATGTAGGCAATGTAGCATAATTATTCAGATATTAGCTCGCAGACAGGCTCACGTGTGGGTCTAGCTTGGTGTCAGGAATTGCCAGAGTACATATTTATTTTTCATTTCGTAAAAAGTATTCCGGAAATATAAATGAAATATATAATGATCATATATTTGTTATTTAAATTTGTCGGCTGGGGGCTCCGGCTGGGATGGCTCTACGGGTCCGCGAATAATCAAAGGGGCCTGTTTCTCGAAAGCTCTGGAAACCTTTCGGGCCCGATCGAAAAGTTATTTTAGTTAAGCGATATTTAAAGACAGAGAGGTGTATACGCTTGACACTTCTTGTACGGAATGGAACCTTTTTTTATAATACTAGGACAGCTCTGTGATCATAAGGCTTGAGATTCTGCTACGGCTTTACATGTAATTTCCGGGTGCGAAAACGTTTTGGGGCCTTCGAGAAACGGGCCCTGGGAACGCACTAATGATCCCCAAATTGGACCCAAAATGATACTGGAACAGAAATGACCCCCATATTGCACCTCAAATGACCGATCCCGACCACAAATTGACTAAAATACCCCGGACCTGAAAAAACAAGTTTCCGAACACAATGAATCACCAAAGAGTTATAGGTGGGAGATGCAGGACTTGCATATCGCCATTTGCCAACCCACAAAGATGGGAACTGTTTATTTCATGTGACGAATGATCAGCTAATTCGCCACGGAAGAGTATCGCACAGTGCCACAAAACTGCGCTCTGACGAGGTAAACTCTGAACTAACCCAGCCAACCTGGACGGTACTAATTTCAGTGCATAAATGCATATGGAAAAAGGGACATTTGTCTGCGTAGAACGACTATGGCTGGTGAGTGGGGTGCTGGGATTGCTTTATGGGCCCTAATTAATAAGCTCGTAATTCCCGGGACCGTTGGAAAAGTATCAAGGCCATAGAAAAGAGGCTCCTTTTAAGCGAATAATCTCTTTCAAAACCAGCGTCCTAACAGGGTGATTGTAGCACTGCTCGAGCAGACTGCCTTCGATGAACGAACGAACGAATGAACGAACGAAGCACAGGCCACTAGAGATACAATGGCTTTGTTTGGCCATGAACTAAGCCTCATTATCATACTGGAGCCAATCGCTTTTTAGAGTGCCAACTACCAGAGCAAAAGTACGGCCTAGGAAAAATTACAGAATCTAAAAAAATTAAATGATATCCACACGGTGTATTAAAGTTATACAGGTCTACTAGAGTCTGTAATAGTTGCTTTTTAACATTTTAGTTTGAAATACTAGCCTGAACTGCGCCACTGACATATTGGACGAAAGCCTGAGCATTGAGTTCCTGTTGCCGTTCAATTCTTGTTGTTGCCAGCCGCGGGTGAAGTTAATGGATTGATAACTTTGATTTTACTATAAAACAGTTGA
>JAHPZR010054419.1:0-2500 GCA_019787425.1 Platygyra sinensis | reverse complement strand
CGATCTTCGACAGAAGCAGTTGTGTCGTTGAGATGACTTCTCACCAAGGAGTCGCGCAAGTTGTTGTCGCGACGGTATGCACACAAAACTCGTAATGGTCGGTAAATGTCTCCAGTGTCTGGGTCATCTCGCAGCAAGTGGAAGTTTCTAGTCATTATGTTTTTGACCAATGCGTTCGTGGGATGGTACGTCAACACCAGAGGGATGATAGGTTGTGCATCGGGCACTCCTGTACGCTCTGAAATAATGGCGTCACGAGGTATAGCTGATACTCGTTCTTGAGCTCGCTGAACCATACTCGCTGGATAGCCACGGCTTCGGAAAAAGCTTGCCATTTCTTTGCTCTTGTTTTCAAAATCATTCTCCTCACTGCAAATGCGTCGTAAACGAAGAAACTGACTGTAAGGGATGGAATTCTTACAGCGGACAGGGTGCGATGATGTGTAATTCAGGTAAGAATGAGTGTCGGTTTCTTTGTAGTGTATACTGGTGAGAAGACGATCAGATGTTGGCTTCAAACAAAGGTCGAGGAAAGGCAGCTGCACATCTGAAATGACCCAGGTGAAATTGAGGCTGGGATGAAAACCGTTGACGTAGGTCGCAAAATCTTCTATCTCCTCTCTACTTCCGGAGGTGGCACCAACAATGTCGTCAATATATCTTTTGTACAGGGCTGGTTTTGTTCCTGTGTACTGATCGGAGATTTGTTCCTCGATATGCCCCATGAAGAGACACGCATAATTAGGTCCCAAACGGCTCCCCATCGCGACCCCTCCCGTTTGCCGATAAAAATTTCCATTGAACGAGAATGTGTTCAAAGTAAGGACCAGTTCCGCAAGGCGAACCAGAGTGCGGGCTGGGTGGTTGCGGGACCGGTCTTTTGTTGAGAAAATGAGTCAACGCTAAGAGGCCATCGCCATTTGGAATGACAGTGTACAAGGATTTCACATCCATAGTGAAAACATAGTTGAAATTTCCTGGAAAGCGGAAAGAGTCGGCAATGCGGAGCATGTGATTAGTATCTTTCACGTAGCTTGGTAAGCTTTCAACCAGGGGAGTGGTGATCCTGTCCAAATACGTGGCTATTAGCTCTGTTGGGCAGTTACATGCAGAAACAATAGGTCTTCCAGGGTTTCCGGGCTTGTGGATTTTCGGCAGGAGATAAAATCTAGACGTACGAGGATGGTCCACGACAAGATTGATGGCTGATGCTGGAAGTTCGCCTTTGGTGATAGCCTCCTTAACCACTTCACAAACTGTTTTGTTGTGATCCACGGTGAAGTCACGGTCTAGTCTTTCGTAAAAGGTGTTGTCCGAAAGTTGCCTTTCTGCCTCTTGTAGGTACAGATTTCGGTCCCAGACCACCACCGCTCCCCCCTTGTCAGCTGGCTTTATGACGATGTCATCGCGTTGTCGTAATGATGTAAGAGCGGCTTTCTCTCCTGGAGTTAGATTGTCTGTTACAAGGTGACGTTTAAAGTTGAGCTTGTTCACTTCGCTCCGTACTTGGAGATGTAATAATCTACAGAGCCGAATCTGCCAGGGGCTGGGGTCCAGTTAGAGGTTTTTGGCTTGAGAGATTCAAAGGTGCTATCTTCTGACAGATCAGGTGTCTGTGAAGTATCTATTTCACTGGATTCCTGATTCGTGCTGAAGTCCTGATTCGTGCTGAAGTGTGCCTTGAGGCGAAGACGCCCAAAGAATTTTTCACAATTTGCCTTAGCCGTGTATTCGTCGACAGCGTTTTCTTGTAGGAATATAATTCAGGCCTTTTTCAAGTACAGACTTTTCGTGCGTATCTAACTGGAGATCCTCAGGAATGGTAACTACAAGCTTAGGCGCAGGTGTGTCAACAACAATCTCCTGCGTGGTTGAGTTGGTAAGTGCTGCTAACTTGTCTTGTTTCAGAGCCACAAGAGAGTCGTAAACGTCAGCATTAACTTGATGGATTGTCGCACTTATGTTACGGTAGTCCTCCACGCTGCAAAGGTCTTTTAATTCATTACGAAGAGCAAAAATTTTCGTAGGGAGGGTGTGACAGCGGCGTACCATGGACGAAATAGTGGTAACCATAAGACGACGTGATGTTGTTTTTAGGATTGAAGATAACTGGCGTTTGTATCTTGATGAGTTGGACTGTTCAAGATTAGACGCGTGAAAACGCACAATAAATCCTTTGGGTATGAGACCACGTCGGAGACACTTGCTGAGGAAATCAATGTGACTTGAAAACCTTGAAACTAGAAACTTCCACTTGCTGCGAGATGACCCAGACACTAGAGACATTTACCGACCATTACGAGTTTTGTGTGCATACCGTCGCGACAACAACTTGCGCGACTCCTTGGTGAGAAGTCATCTCAACGACACAACTGCTTCTGTCGAAGATCGTGGTACGTTTCCATGCGGTCGGTCCCGGTGCAATACTTGCGCCCACACCAATGCTTCACCTACGATCAGCACTCCCGGGGGACATGTCACCATCAATTCCAAGTACACC
>JAHPZR010054416.1:0-23848 GCA_019787425.1 Platygyra sinensis | reverse complement strand
TGAGACATTCTCGTATATGATTGAAAATTATGTAATAAAACATGTCAGTACTATAAATGGTGTTAACACAGTGAGAAAGGACATTTTTGCTCATGGATGTTACGTAACATCCATGAGTATAGAAGGCAATCGGATGGCACTCGATCACTCATTCACTCACTCACTCACTCACTCACTCACTCGATTCTGATTAATTTATTCATTAAAACCGGATTAAAACGTTTCTTCTATCCCTCCCCTGCTTAGTATGGTTCTTGTCCTCGGCACCTCGTGGTGTAGGTTAAGTAAGTTTTAGCGGGGTACCAGAAAGGCGAATTTTTTGTCCGACAACATGGAGTTCATACATATGGTGGTTAACGCGGCACGAAGAGGGTTTTTGGTTAAATTCGTGGAGTTGTAAAATTGAAATTTGTCAAGCTAAGCAGCAGTAGCTGCGACAAATGGACATGGAAAGACTAGAAGGACGTGCGGCAGCATAGCGTATCGCAGCATGAGGATGGGCTTTCGTTCAATTTTAACGAGGAGACCTTTCGAGGAGTGTTATAATTGAAAATTATAAAGCTAAGGAACATTAGCTTGGGCAATATGGAAAAGGCGACGATGTCACGACCGAAAAAATGTCACCTGGAGGAGGAACAATGCAAAGGCGAATGAATGGAATTTTTGGGGGTGAAGGAGATTAAAGTGTATTGCTTATTGGAAACAGACTGTTTCTCGCTATAGGTCAGTGTCTCTTGCCTTTTTCTTTACATTTTTGGCCTTCATTCTACCCTTTCCTCGTTTATGCCTGCAAGGCAGGGCATATTTGTTAGGGATACACTTGGCCTTGTTTTAGGAAAGTGTTGCAAAGTTAGGCATAGCGTGACAAAGCCTTACAGTTACAAACAATTTCAGAATTAAGAATCTTGGTTGCATATTACAGTCGGAAATATAACCTATGTATAAATATAAGCCTTTGTTGTTAACGTAGCCATGTAAATATTTCTACTACTTGTTGCTTGGAATATAGAAAACTAGTTCTTGATATCCGTTTTAAAACATGTGGGAATATTAGTTCCTCACTCACTTTCGGAGGGGCACAGGGGTAGACTGATGCATTAGAGGGTGTAAAATATCAAGTCTTAATCAAAGCGGAGCGCGCCCGGGAGAAATTCCGGTGAATAGAAGGGTTGTTGTATTTTGCACGAACTATCTTTTAAATCCCACCAAACAACCTACTATACCCCATTACAATTTAAATTGATTTCCCTCGATAAAGCTTCTAATATATTCATCGTACAGTACATTAGGTAGCATTACGCCACTTCTTTGATAAGATGTTCTAAGGAATACCATAATTTAAAAGCAATAAGCGCAGAGGCATGAATTGAACTTTAGCGTAAATAATGCTGGTACGATATTTGTTTTGAAATACAATGCCTTGTGGCAAATGATTTCATGGCTAAGGTTGTAGCTCAGCGTTTGTTGAAACTTTAGACAAGATATAGTTATTTTCGTAACCTCGCCAAAGTAATATTATATCGTGTTTGGAGATATCTTTTTAGCGTACGTGAGTATTTCTGTGGTATGCTCTAATGTGGAGAGAATGGCATGTTTTTGGCAAGATAACGCATCACGTTTTTAACCCGAGAAAGTATGTTATTGTATTTAGCGCGAAATTCCGCTAAAAAGCAATAAGTATTGTTAGATCTTTTTCATAGGAGTAATATGCAAGTGGAGTTCTTTTTTATTTATTTGGTGAAATAAGGTAATGAGATGTTTGGGAAGAACGCATGTGTTGTTGTGTTGTTTAACGATAACCAGATGTCGATGTAATTGTATGGGGGATAACAAGTTGTTAAATGAATTTGTCATCATATGTCACGGGTGAAATCATGCGATTGTGAAACATGTAAGCTAAGTTGACCTTTATGAAAGGGATAAGATTTGCTAGGGCTATCGAATGGTATTCGCGAGAATGTGAGCGGTGCTTTTATTTTTGCGAGGAAGCTCTGTGACATAGTTTGTCTTGAGAGCAGTCGGAGCACTTTAGAAAGTACATGTAGAGATGGCGAGCAGCGAAAAGTTTTTTTAAATTTTTCTTTAGCTGAAATTTTTTTCTTTAATACAAAGAAAACGTTTTTCACCCATTCCACTAGCTTAGAGCCCATTACGCCTTAATTGTTTGATGCCAAATTACTTCAGGTGGCTTCAAACGAGCTTCAATGTTGATATCTAAAGCTCTGTAATCGGACATTGTGAACTGACCACGAGAATACGGTAAATTGTTTTTTTTTTGTTAAATTATTCTTTTCAGTGCTGGCCTGGTGGGCCGCTTGGCACATACCCTCTCTTTTATAATATATTTTATAAGAATATCGAGGCTGAAATTTGCGAAATTTTAAGAATATTTTAAGAATAAAGCCGAGGCTGATATTTTTGAAAAGGATAGATATAATTTTGTATGTTGAAACATCTGTAAATACAATACAATTTTCTTTTGTTTTTTTAACCGTGTAAAACAACCCTTGCTGGTTAACAAGGATTTTATTGAAGTGATTACACTTAATTGTCCTTGACATAGTTGAAACAAAATCGGGTACTTTCGTTTCCATCATGCTATATCTAATGTCGGCGTTTGACGTGACATTTAGACCTCACTGACTGCAACGAAAAGCGATGGAGCACATGTACAATGTAACGCAATACAGATCTAAATACCAAACACTTATAATTGATACCCCAATAAATTCTAAAATGGAAATGTCATAACCTATAATTTAAGAATAATACAAGAATGTTTTCAGCCTAAAATCGGCAGAAAAATAAGAATATTCAGCCTGGGCCGGAAAAACAACATTCTTATAAAACAAAAAAAAATTTATGCAGACTTTGACTTCCACCGTCTGAGTTTCCATTTGCAGAGCGAGTGCTTGTGCAAAACGTTTCCCATGAAAATCACTTGATTTTCATGCGAATGACTGTACAGGTGACACCATATTTTCATACCAATAGTTTCGCACAAAGACTCGTTTTGCCACAGGGGCAAAAGTAAACTTGGGATTGGACTATTCATCCATGAGCTGCTCAGGGAGCCTTTGATTAAAGCGTTAAATCAAGATATGAACACAACCAAAGTAACATTCGTTTGTTTGGTAAACAAACTCAGTTCTGTTCGTCCTTTTGCTTATCTGATCTCAAACTTAGCTCTTGTGCAATCTCGCTCCACGCTAACTCTTTTTATGAGCGTTTTTGAAGTCAACCAACGATTTATCCTACAGAATTGGATAGCTCCGGACAAGCTCTGCTAACCTCTCATCCGCCATTATTGTTGACCGAGAGGAGATCTGGAACAGTGTTATTCTTACACTTCAGGCCAGTTCCCACTAGCGAAATAAGCATAATAAGCATAAGAGCAAGCACAAAAAAAAGGAAAGTGTTTCTTTTTCTTGTGCTTATGCTTGTGCTTATGCTTGTGCTTATCTCACAAGTGTGAACCAGGCTTTATGGTGGCAGATTCAGCAGTCCAGGCCTGTGCCCTGGATGGAATCATTTTCATGTACACCCTGGTAGAAATCCTAGCCAGGATCGTAAGTAGGATCTTGTTTAAGATCCCTTCAGGATCTTGATAGGATCCTATACGATCCTTTAGAATCCTACAAGATCCTATTTAAGATCCTTAAGGATCCTGTAGGATCCTATACAGGATCCTACAGGATCCTGCAGGATCTTAAAGGATCCTGCAGGATCCTACATAGGATCTTGAACAATACCTACAATCATGGACAAAAGTCTTGGGACAAATTTACATTTGAGGTGCTTTTTCACACGCGCCAAGCAAACAGTCAGGCGCGAATTCATCTACACTTGTTCAGCCCCTCTCTCCCCCCCTCCCTCTACAATGTTGGACAAGTGTACACGCTCTATTTCTCCGGACAACATTGTATGGGGGGCGGGGGGGGGGGGGGAACGCATAACAGTCCTTTTTTAAAAACTCCGTTTTAAAAACACAAAAAATTAGTGCAATTACACAAGTGTCCCAAGGAATTTTGTCCAGGATTGTAGGTCAACTTGTAGGATCTTATACAGGATCCTATCAAATGTGTAGGATCTTGTACAGGATCTTATCAAATGTGTAGGATCTTGTACAGGATCCTATCAAATGTGTAGGATCTTGAACAGGATCCAATCAAATGTGTAGGATCTTGTACAGGATCCTATCAAATGTGTAGGATCTTGTACAGGATCCTATCAAATGTGTAGGATCTTGAACAGGATCCTATCAAATGTGTAGGATCTTGTACAGGATCCTATCAAATGTGTAGGATCTTGAACAGGATTCTATCAAATGTGTAGGATCTTGAACAGGATTCTATCAAATGTGTAGGATCTTGTACAGGATTCTATCAAATGTGTAGGATCTTGTACAGGATCCTATCAAATGTGTAGGATCTTGTACAGGATCCTATCAAATGTGTAGGATCTTGAACAGGATCCTATCAAATGTGTAGGATCTTGAACAGGATCCTATCAAATGTGTAGGATCTATCAAATGTGTAGGATCCTATCAAATGTGTAGGATCTTGAACAGGATTCTATCAAATGTGTAGGATCTTGTACAGAATCCTATCAAATGTGTAGGAATTTGTACCGGATCCTACCATTCAACTATATATGATAGGGTCTTATTCATTTTTTATTTTTAAAAAATATTCTGGACCTTCTTTACACACAAGCATGGTGATCATTTTCATTTCAGGGGAAATAATTTGTTTGGGACCTTATAAAGTATCTTGTATTACATGTAGTTCTATATCTTTTCAATTGAAGGATAGTACTTGATTTTTCCTTTTCAAGTCAAACCCTGCGATGCTTTGTCTCCTTCCTTATATCGGCGGCCAAAAACTTGGCAAGATCTCAAAATCTTGGCGGCCAAAAACTTGTCAAGATTCTCGCCAAGGTCTTGCCGAGATCTCAAAATCTTGGTGGCCAAAACCTTGTCAAGATTCTCGCCGAGATCTCAAAAACTTGGCGGCCAAAAAACTCACCAAGAATCTTGGCAAGACTTTAAGTAAGATCTCGCCGAGATATCAAAATTTTGGAGGCCAAAAAATCTCGCCGGCATTGTTGCCAAGATATTATAAAACATCAAGACTCGCATCCAGGTAAGCCTTATCATAAATTAAATTCGTTGAGTGAAGTAGTTTCTAGCAGCCAAAACAAACACACTGGAATATGACTCCACTATGTCAAAAACAACCAGATTTATTGACAGATAAGACTGTCACGTACAGTTCAGAAAAACAATAGTTTCAGACACATTCGTCTTCACTTCACATTTAGCTACATTCAATGAGAGGAAAATCGTTATTTGCTGAAACTAGAAATACAGGAGAACTAACCTTTATCCTCCGGTTGTCACATCGTTTACCTTGAGTAAACAAGGATAATTGACCTCAGATGTACTATATCTGTCAGCGGCAAAGCCACAAAGAATCAAAGAAAATTTGTTTGGCTTGGCAAAGTGAATGTCATGAAAAGGTTTATCTTCATTAACTGCTCAAGTTTTGCACCTTGCTAAAAATTGTTCTTTGTACACAGACTATAGTCGCAAATAGGTCGCTTTAACATTGCAGGTCTTGAAAACAGTGGCACGAGATGTAGTACGAACTCACATTCCGATGAAAACATAAGAAATTAGTTAAACCATAATTCCTTTTCTTGAACAAAGCAGCTCATTTCATCGTAACTAAGCATGCTTGTGTGTAAAGAAGGTCCAGAATATTTTTTAAAAATAAAAAATGAATAAGACCCTATCATATATAGTTGAATGGTAGGATCCGGTACAAATTCCTACACATTTGATAGGATTCTGTACAAGATCCTACACATTTGATAGAATCCTGTTCAAGATCCTACACATTTGATAGGATCCTACACATTTGATAGATCCTACACATTTGATAGGATCCTGTTCAAGATCCTACACATTTGATAGGATCCTGTTCAAGATCCTACACATTTGATAGGATCCTGTACAAGATCCTACACATTTGATAGGATCCTGTACAAGATCCTACACATTTGATAGAATCCTGTACAAGATCCTACACATTTGATAGAATCCTGTTCAAGATCCTACACATTTGATAGAATCCTGTTCAAGATCCTACACATTTGATAGGATCCTGTACAAGATCCTACACATTTGATAGGATCCTGTTCAAGATCCTACACATTTGATAGGATCCTGTACAAGATCCTACACATTTGATAGGATCCTGTACAAGATCCTACACATTTGATTGGATCCTGTTCAAGATCCTACACATTTGATAGGATCCTGTACAAGATCCTACACATTTGATAAGATCCTGTACAAGATCCTACACATTTGATAGGATCCTGTATAAGATCCTACAAGTTGACCTACAATCCTGGACAAAATTCCTTGGGACACTTGTGTAATTGCACTAATTTTTTGTGTTTTTAAAACGGAGTTTTTAAAAAAGGACTGTTATGCGTTCCCCCCCCCCCCCCGCCCCCCATACAATGTTGTCCGGAGAAATAGAGCGTGTACACTTGTCCAACATTGTAGAGGGAGGGGGGGAGAGAGGGGCTGAACAAGTGTAGATGAATTCGCGCCTGACTGTTTGCTTGGCGCGTGTGAAAAAGCACCTCAAATGTAAATTTGTCCCAAGACTTTTGTCCATGATTGTAGGTATTGTTCAAGATCCTATGTAGGATCCTGCAGGATCCTTTAAGATCCTGCAGGATCCTGTAGGATCCTGTATAGGATCCTACAGGATCCTTAAGGATCTTAAATAGGATCTTGTAGGATTCTAAAGGATCGTATAGGATCCTATCAAGATCCTGAAGGGATCTTAAACAAGATCCTACTTACGATCCTGGCTAGGATTTCTACCAGGGTGTACATGAAAATGATTCCATCCAGGGCACAGGCCTGGACTGCTGAATCTGCCACCATAAAGCCTGGTTCACACTTGTGAGATAAGCACAAGCATAAGCACAAGCATAAGCACAAGAAAAAGAAACACTTTCCTTTTTTTTGTGCTTGCTCTTATGCTTATTATGCTTATTTCGCTAGTGGGAACTGGCCTGAAGTGTAAGAATAACACTGTTCCAGATCTCCTCTCGGTCAACAATAATGGCGGATGAGAGGTTAGCAGAGCTTGTCCGGAGCTATCCAATTCTGTAGGATAAATCGTTGGTTGACTTCAAAAACGCTCATAAAAAGAGTTAGCGTGGAGCGAGATTGCACAAGAGCTAAGTTTGAGATCAGATAAGCAAAAGGACGAACAGAACTGAGTTTGTTTACCAAACAAACGAATGTTACTTTGGTTGTGTTCATATCTTGATTTAACGCTTTAATCAAAGGCTCCCTGAGCAGCTCATGGATGAATAGTCCAATCCCAAGTTTACTTTTGCCCCTGTGGCAAAACGAGTCTTTGTGCGAAACTATTGGTATGAAAATATGGTGTCACCTGTACAGTCATTCGCATGAAAATCAAGTGATTTTCATGGGAAACGTTTTGCACAAGCACTCGCTCTGCAAATGGAAACTCAGACGGTGGAAGTCAAAGTCTGCATAAATTTTTTTTTGTTTTATAAGAATGTTGTTTTTCCGGCCCAGGCTGAAT
Source organism: Platygyra sinensis (assembly GCA_019787425.1). Classification (NCBI taxonomy): domain Eukaryota; kingdom Metazoa; phylum Cnidaria; class Anthozoa; order Scleractinia; family Merulinidae; genus Platygyra; species Platygyra sinensis. The sequence goes on along the minus strand of JAHPZR010054416.1, from coordinate 16,208 downwards.
ATTCTTATTTTTCTGCCGATTTTAGGCTGAAAACATTCTTGTATTATTCTTAAATTATAGGTTATGACATTTCCATTTTAGAATTTATTGGGGTATCAATTATAAGTGTTTGGTATTTAGATCTGTATTGCGTTACATTGTACATGTGCTCCATCGCTTTTCGTTGCAGTCAGTGAGGTCTAAATGTCACGTCAAACGCCGACATTAGATATAGCATGATGGAAACGAAAGTACCCGATTTTGTTTCAACTATGTCAAGGACAATTAAGTGTAATCACTTCAATAAAATCCTTGTTAACCAGCAAGGGTTGTTTTACACGGTTAAAAAAACAAAAGAAAATTGTATTGTATTTACAGATGTTTCAACATACAAAATTATATCTATCCTTTTCAAAAATATCAGCCTCGGCTTTATTCTTAAAATATTCTTAAAATTTCGCAAATTTCAGCCTCGATATTCTTATAAAATATATTATAAAAGAGAGGGTATGTGCCAAGCGGCCCACCAGGCCAGCACTGAAAAGAATAATTTAACAAAAAAAAAACAATTTACCGTATTCTCGTGGTCAGTTCACAATGTCCGATTACAGAGCTTTAGATATCAACATTGAAGCTCGTTTGAAGCCACCTGAAGTAATTTGGCATCAAACAATTAAGGCGTAATGGGCTCTAAGCTAGTGGAATGGGTGAAAAACGTTTTCTTTGTATTAAAGAAAAAAATTTCAGCTAAAGAAAAATTTAAAAAAACTTTTCGCTGCTCGCCATCTCTACATGTACTTTCTAAAGTGCTCCGACTGCTCTCAAGACAAACTATGTCACAGAGCTTCCTCGCAAAAATAAAAGCACCGCTCACATTCTCGCGAATACCATTCGATAGCCCTAGCAAATCTTATCCCTTTCATAAAGGTCAACTTAGCTTACATGTTTCACAATCGCATGATTTCACCCGTGACATATGATGACAAATTCATTTAACAACTTGTTATCCCCCATACAATTACATCGACATCTGGTTATCGTTAAACAACACAACAACACATGCGTTCTTCCCAAACATCTCATTACCTTATTTCACCAAATAAATAAAAAAGAACTCCACTTGCATATTACTCCTATGAAAAAGATCTAACAATACTTATTGCTTTTTAGCGGAATTTCGCGCTAAATACAATAACATACTTTCTCGGGTTAAAAACGTGATGCGTTATCTTGCCAAAAACATGCCATTCTCTCCACATTAGAGCATACCACAGAAATACTCACGTACGCTAAAAAGATATCTCCAAACACGATATAATATTACTTTGGCGAGGTTACGAAAATAACTATATCTTGTCTAAAGTTTCAACAAACGCTGAGCTACAACCTTAGCCATGAAATCATTTGCCACAAGGCATTGTATTTCAAAACAAATATCGTACCAGCATTATTTACGCTAAAGTTCAATTCATGCCTCTGCGCTTATTGCTTTTAAATTATGGTATTCCTTAGAACATCTTATCAAAGAAGTGGCGTAATGCTACCTAATGTACTGTACGATGAATATATTAGAAGCTTTATCGAGGGAAATCAATTTAAATTGTAATGGGGTATAGTAGGTTGTTTGGTGGGATTTAAAAGATAGTTCGTGCAAAATACAACAACCCTTCTATTCACCGGAATTTCTCCCGGGCGCGCTCCGCTTTGATTAAGACTTGATATTTTACACCCTCTAATGCATCAGTCTACCCCTGTGCCCCTCCGAAAGTGAGTGAGGAACTAATATTCCCACATGTTTTAAAACGGATATCAAGAACTAGTTTTCTATATTCCAAGCAACAAGTAGTAGAAATATTTACATGGCTACGTTAACAACAAAGGCTTATATTTATACATAGGTTATATTTCCGACTGTAATATGCAACCAAGATTCTTAATTCTGAAATTGTTTGTAACTGTAAGGCTTTGTCACGCTATGCCTAACTTTGCAACACTTTCCTAAAACAAGGCCAAGTGTATCCCTAACAAATATGCCCTGCCTTGCAGGCATAAACGAGGAAAGGGTAGAATGAAGGCCAAAAATGTAAAGAAAAAGGCAAGAGACACTGACCTATAGCGAGAAACAGTCTGTTTCCAATAAGCAATACACTTTAATCTCCTTCACCCCCAAAAATTCCATTCATTCGCCTTTGCATTGTTCCTCCTCCAGGTGACATTTTTTCGGTCGTGACATCGTCGCCTTTTCCATATTGCCCAAGCTAATGTTCCTTAGCTTTATAATTTTCAATTATAACACTCCTCGAAAGGTCTCCTCGTTAAAATTGAACGAAAGCCCATCCTCATGCTGCGATACGCTATGCTGCCGCACGTCCTTCTAGTCTTTCCATGTCCATTTGTCGCAGCTACTGCTGCTTAGCTTGACAAATTTCAATTTTACAACTCCACGAATTTAACCAAAAACCCTCTTCGTGCCGCGTTAACCACCATATGTATGAACTCCATGTTGTCGGACAAAAAATTCGCCTTTCTGGTACCCCGCTAAAACTTACTTAACCTACACCACGAGGTGCCGAGGACAAGAACCATACTAAGCAGGGGAGGGATAGAAGAAACGTTTTAATCCGGTTTTAATGAATAAATTAATCAGAATCGAGTGAGTGAGTGAGTGAGTGAGTGAGTGAATGAGTGATCGAGTGCCATCCGATTGCCTTCTATACTCATGGATGTTACGTAACATCCATGAGCAAAAATGTCCTTTCTCACTGTGTTAACACCATTTATAGTACTGACATGTTTTATTACATAATTTTCAATCATATACGAGAATGTCTCAGACATGACTCACACTGCGCACCTGCATGTTGCTAATGTGAACATCCTTGAACTCCCTTGTGCTTATGCTTGTGCTTACGCTTGTGCTTATCTCACAAGTGAGAACCAGGCTTAAAAGATACAGTACATACCATACTTGGAATACAATTTTTCTGTCATAAAGAGTGTCTGTTTGTTGCTTTTGTTGTTGTTTACTTGCCTTTTCCCAACTGAGTTTCTCAACATCGACAAATACCCTCATAAGTTCTGGAATAGCAAGGGATGGATGTGTGTCGTTCAACTGAATGGCAACCTGACAAACAAATTATAATAATTAATTTAAATAAAGTTACTGGCCATTAGTTGACATAGTATCACAAACATAGATGAAAATGGACTGCAAATTAAACAACTTGCCACGCTTGGAAGCTTGACAAATAGACAAAAAAAAAAGAAACAAAAAACAAGAATGTGTGAAATAAAGACAAGGCCATGCCAGCACTAATACATGCATTCATGTACCGGTACATAAGTCACCGAGTAACCATAAAATGTACAACATAATCTTAATGCTAGATTGTGTGTACAAGAACATTGTAAACATAATAAAATAACCTGGATTGATCAAGGACACATACACTGTACTTACTTTGTCAGGAAAGTCATTAAAGTTTGTCCTTACTGCTTCTTTGGAACCAAATTTGGGAGCTTTATATCTTCTCACAATGTCATGAAGAGTAGCACTGACCATAAAGTACTGCTGCTTTAAACGCAACTCTTTCCCTTCAAAAAACTGAAAACAATGTTCAAATCAATTATTGGATTCAAAGCAATTATCAATCAAAGCGTAATATTATTATTAGTTTCAACTTCTTATTATAATTCAATTTTCAAATATAAATCTTACATTATCATTTGGATACAAAACTCTTGAAATGTTCTCTGCTACGTTTCTGTCCAGGACTGCCTTTATATAGTCTCCATCATTAACTGAAAATACACAAATTAGAGAGCTTATAATAAATAAAATAAATAAACAAATAAATAAATAAATAAATAAATAAATAAACAAAGCCAAATGATTGACTTTTTTTCATGAGTCAACTGACTGTAATAGAGTGGTCAGTGCTATAATGGAGGTCTCCACTATTTACAGCTGTACGATGCAATTCAGAAAACAAAATTCTTGTCGGTTTGACCATGAATTTGAACCTGGACCACTCGCTCTGGAGTTGAATGCACTAGCCATGATACCACTGCACCAATCACTGGCCAGGGACATTGTGATGTGTTGCTTGGCAAGACACTTTACTTTCACAGTGTCTCTCTCCACCCAGGTGTATAAATGGCTACAACTGGCAAATTTAATGTCGGGGGTAACCTTGCGATGGACTAGCATTCCATCAAGGGGGGGGGGGGGGGTTGGATGGGAGCAGAAATACTCCTAGTCACTTCATGCTACTAAAACTAGGATATATGCTCAAGACTTTTTTTTAATAAATTATACCACGAATCTGAACTTCCAGTCGTGTACCAAGACATTTTGTCACGTGCCTTTGGTTGTCAAAGACCACATAACATTTAATGAGAAAGGTGCTGTTTAATATAATGTAACTTAAATTGTATTGATTTTGCTTCTAACTAAAGACAAATTTATTTCAGTAGGAATCGAACAGAATTAGGAGCCAATATTTCTGCCCATTTCATAAAAGGTGTTTTCCATATAGACTTACAGTAGGAGAGATCAAAACCCTTTGGAGACTTTGCTGCCCACAATCTCATGGTGTTGCAGGTGTTGTTTCCATAGCCTGGAATGGGCTGATCATACGGCATAGCAAAAACTGTACTTGTATCAACCCAGCGATGGCTTTTTCCACTAATATCTGACTCTACTCTTCCATAAAACTGAACCGGAATCATGTACTCTGGTCTGGCTTTCTCCCAGGGGTTCCCGAACTTAAGCCAGTCATCAGGCAACTCAATCTAGAGGCATCATGAGTGAGTCAGACTGAATAACGAATTAACTTAAGCATACATGTATATGTCCAATACACCCAATCCATAATGGGTGGCCAAAATGGATCGTGATGGATCATGACGACCAGCAAACAACACAAATAAACACAAGCGAAAGAAGTGTAACAAACTAATGATGCCACAAACATAAGTACAAGTGTAGAGGACGACACTCGATTGCCGACATGTTGCGGACTGACAAAAGGTGACAGGACGTCACGATCCATCATGAACCATCACCAGTTTGGCGACCCATTAAGGATCAGGTATACTGGACAACCCTCAACTTAATTAGTAGTCATGCATTCCCCATTACAACTGAACCAAGCATTCTCTGATAAAATACTACTGACAGTAATTTCAAAATAACTCCTGACCATATCAGTGTTTGAACACACAGTCCTGTAACTTAATACAAACTTTCATTTTCTTCTGGACAATAAATGACACCTCCATTCCCAAATTTGCTATCATGATGGTCCACTGACCTTTAGCATCTTTAACTTGATTCATAATACTTACTGTCTGCTAACTGATTTCAAAAGTTTCAAGTCATAAGATAATTAAATTATTGAATGAAATTGAAAAGCAATATTGCAATAATGTAATTTCAAAGTCTATCAATTGGAAACAGAACAAATTTGATACCTGATTTCCACAGTCATCAATTCCTTGTTTAAATATTCCATACTCGTATCTGATGCCATACCCATAGGCAGGATACCCTAAAGTAGCCAAAGAGTCCAGAAAACATGCCGCCAATCTTCCAAGACCCCCATTTCCAAGACCAGCATCTTCCTCTATTTCCTCTAGCTCCTCCATCTCCAGACCAACCTGTTCAAAAGACAAGACAGTTAACTTGCTCGGGACATACATGTAAAATTGTGCCAATTGATCTGATCTGAAAGTTAGTATAATTTAAGGTGGCTCAAAACAGTTTCCAGCACATTCCAAGACTTAGATTTTGATGTGTCATTATAACCACACTTTATCAATTGATGCTACAATCATTATCAAAAAACTGCCCAATCATTGGTGAACACATTGGTATTATTTTCGTGACACAGTAGGTTACCATAGCAACACTATGACCTGCTAAAAACACCCCTAATTTCAGCTTTAAGTGCTTATATTTCAAAAAGGGCACGGATAAATTTTTTCTTATTATAGTATTTCCATAAGCAGGATAAGATTCCACTTTTGGCAAAGTTTAAAAAGTTCTGTACATGGGGTTCAGAGCCACCTTAACTTTTTGAAAATTTAAGGTGGCTCTGAATCCCATGTACAGAATTTTTTTAAACTTTGCCAAAGTTGCATCTTATCCTGCTTATCAAAATTCCATAATAAGAAAAAATTTCACCTTGCCGTTTTTGAAATATAAACGTTTAAAGCTGAAATTAAGGGTGTTTTTAGCAGGTCATAGTGTTGCTAAGGTAACCTGTTGTGTCACGAAAATAATACCAATGTGTTCACCAATGATTGGGCAGTTTTTTGATACCATGATTATAGCATCAATTGATAAAGAGTGGTAATTATGACCCATCAAAATTTAAGTCTTGGAAAGTGCTGGAAACTGTTTTGAGTCACCTTAAACAGAAACCATGACAATTGGCAATTTTGCCATGGAAAAAATTACTGCCACACTCTATAGAGTTCACTACTACAAGTAATCCTTATTTGCAATTGCATCAAATTCATCTCTGGTCTTTACTGCCCACTACTTCCACTATCTTGGTTGCTGCTACAAAAACATTTGACAGGGCTACACTGTACCTACCCCTATTGAGCTATTAATATGAAAAATTACAATCAAAACTAAATTGCTAATGAAACCATTTGTTAATTGCTCTTTATAGTAGACGTTACCTGATACATGGCTTCGTCACACTCTCCTTGGATTCCCAGATTGATCATAGTGTTACTCAGTGCACGGCCCATGTAGTACTCCAGTGAAAGATAGTACACACGCTACCAAAAGATTGCAAAATAATAAAGCTGTTAATAATACTGTAGACTGGTTAACTACATTCTTGTAAATGTAAAGTTCTAGAGTTGTCACCGATGGATTTCAACCATCTCCACAACTTTTGACCTCTTTCGACACTTTATTTATAGACCCCCCCCCCCCCCTCCGCCCAATTATGATAAGCTACAAATTAAGGTTTTTTGGTCTACAATGTAAGCTGACAAGGGTAATGTTTTCTTGAGTTCACACTAATAAATGCTTTTATAAATTGATAGATACAGGTTCAAAAGTGGGTGTAGCTGGCACACCCATAATATACAAGGGGCTTCTGCTGAGGTCATTCTCAACTGCTAATGCCACATCAATTGTTAACTCTGTTTTCTGGATCAGGATCAATAATCCAATATCCCTTGCATCATGACATAACAGAGGAGCCAATAAATCTGTGACCAGCTCAGAGCACATGTAGATTCTTCAGTTCCTTTGATGCACCATGTTGCAAGTGATCTTGGATCACTGATCCTGATCTTGGTCACCCAAAAGGAATGCACCCTTAGATTTTTACAGGTAATATTCTTTAATTTACCACCATTAACAGAATTGATTGGGAGATCACTTATCGATACAGTATATGGTATCCATATATTATTTATTTCTACAATTGTACATCTGAAAATCTGTTGTGATGGTCTTTTTCTTTTCTGTAACACAAATACAACTATCAAACAACCATGTTGCTTTTTCATAAATTTAGCTCCCCATAATTACGGTTCTTTTGCCACAATAACAAAAGTACGTCTTCCACTATATTTATTCGCTTCAATAGATGCACATCATTGGATACAAATCAATTAGCAAGCCACAATAAAGACGAAAAAATGAAAAAGGTGGAAATTCATTCTTTTGTCATAAAACAGGCATTAAAACGACTGTCTAGCAGATGTCGTGGAATGTCAGCTTGTGTGTTCTGATATCGACAATCCTAAATCATATCACACCTGTTTTTTGCACATTCAAATATTGGTTCTTTGTGCATTGAAAATTTATAAATGGTCAGTTTCATTACAGTATTCCTTAACACTTTAATAAATATTTTATTTTCATCAATAACCAAAAAAAAGAAAATCCGATTCAAAAGATAGCCTTCTTTTTCCGATGTTGACTTTGGTAGGTGGAATAACTCGACAGTACGCAAAATAGATGACATTATTTATGCAAAATAAATTCAGGTTTTTCTTTCACGGTTGTAGAAACTTAACTACCGGCAAATGTATGCAACAGTTTCATTGATTTTATATTCTTTTGAAAACCTTCTGAGCGCAAACACGATCAATATTAGCGTGGAGGCTGCTACGATCACCAAAGTCACGAGATTTTGACGACAGGTGAGGTCTGTCGAAAAAGGTTGAAGTCGGCTTTAGTACAAACCTTTTACCGTTGGAGCGAAACTGCTGCTATTTATAAGCCGGCTCATTGTATTTGACTAAAATAAGAGCATAATGGGGGTGGTATATGATTGAAATCTGAACTCACGCAATTTAAAACTTTTGTTTACAAGTGCTAGGTTAGTTTTAATTTTCCTTTACGTAACCAAACCCTGATTTCAAACGTGATGGTCATATGCATCTTCGCCAAAACATACCTTGGGGTCCTTCTCGTAATAAGCTTGCTGGGATCGAATCCACTTTCCCACCAAGTGATCTTTCACTGTGTGAGCAAGAGAATAGTAGTAATCTCGTTTCGTCGCGACATTCCGGTCTTTCACGAGGGAGTAGTGCAAATGGCGGTTGAAGGCTTCCTTCAGACTGTTCACGTCCTCGACAATTGGCAGCCGTCGAAGAGAGATCTGCCTCTTTCTTTCTGCATCTGTCAATGGTTTCTCGCCCATAGTGCTTCGAACACTGAGCAAAAGAACCGGCAAACGCACTAAATTTCGCCTTCCTTCGACCTTCTGGAATCGGCGCTCTCTGCTCGGCAAACAGTGAGAGTGCCTACTCGGCTCCAGTCTCCAACGGAAAGTTTCTCTAGATGTTACGTCACATTCCACGTCGATGTTTAGCAAATTGACGTCAGTTTTTCATGCGTCTGAAAAACTGACGTCAATTTGTTTTCTACGATAACAAATTGTCAACTTGTCCGCCCTAGTTCGTTGACGCACCGCATAAATTATAAATTCATGTGTCTGTCCGCTTATTGACAATAAAAATTAGCCAATAAGCGCGCGAGAATTTCTGCAGTTATCGTAAAATCCCGTTTCGTTTCATCTGCGAGCAGGTCAGTTTATGAGATAATAATCTGCGAAATTACATTTCTAACGAATGCCACGTTTATTGGTATTTCCTTTTATGTTCAGCTTCCTCTAAGGTACGCCCAGCTGCTCAGTATTATCATCATCATCATTATCATCATCATCATCATCATCGTCATCATCATCATCATCATCATCATCATCATCATTATTATTATTATTATTATTATTATTATTATTATTATTATTTCTTTTATTACAGGACAAGGTCGTGTCTTTATTATGATAATATTAGCATTGGGTCATCTCAAAATTTGGTCAATTTTTAATTAACTCCGGAGGACTCGGGTCTCAAAAATCAGGTACTATAGATAGAGAGAAGCCATGCCATGGTCGCTGTACATGTAGTGACCGCTGAAAACGGATGCAATGAAAAAGGCAATTTACAATGTAAGAGAAAGGGTTCCCCGTAAAGCTTCCAGAAACTCAAATGGTGCGACACCCTTCATATGAAAATGTTCTCCACCTAGACCCACCTAGACTAGGTTCATTTTTATGCAAATCATAACTCGCTTTGAAACAGAGGCGCAAGGTGACTCAAGGTTCGTAATATCTGTCTCAGATTTTGATGCGATAAACTTTGTCCTCCTGAGCGACCCAATGCTAATATTATCATAATAAAGACACGACCTTGTCCTGTAATAAAAGAAATAATAATAATAATAATAATAATAATAATAATAATAATAATGATGATGATGATGATGATGATGATGATGATGACGATGATGATGATGATGATGATAATGATGATGATGATAATACTGAGCAGCTGGGCGTACCTTAGAGGAAGCTGAACATAAAAGGAAATACCAATAAACGTGGCATTCGTTAGAAATGTAATTTCGCAGATTATTATCTCATAAACTGACCTGCTCGCAGATGAAACGAAACGGGATTTTACGATAACTGCAGAAATTCTCGCGCGCTTATTGGCTAATTTTTATTGTCAATAAGCGGACAGACACATGAATTTATAATTTATGCGGTGCGTCAACGAACTAGGGCGGACAAGTTGACAATTTGTTATCGTAGAAAACAAATTGACGTCAGTTTTTCAGACGCATGAAAAACTGACGTCAATTTGCTAAACATCGACGTGGAATGTGACGTAACATCTAGAGAAACTTTCCGTTGGAGACTGGAGCCGAGTAGGCACTCTCACTGTTTGCCGAGCAGAGAGCGCCGATTCCAGAAGGTCGAAGGAAGGCGAAATTTAGTGCGTTTGCCGGTTCTTTTGCTCAGTGTTCGAAGCACTATGGGCGAGAAACCATTGACAGATGCAGAAAGAAAGAGGCAGATCTCTCTTCGACGGCTGCCAATTGTCGAGGACGTGAACAGTCTGAAGGAAGCCTTCAACCGCCATTTGCACTACTCCCTCGTGAAAGACCGGAATGTCGCGACGAAACGAGATTACTACTATTCTCTTGCTCACACAGTGAAAGATCACTTGGTGGGAAAGTGGATTCGATCCCAGCAAGCTTATTACGAGAAGGACCCCAAGGTATGTTTTGGCGAAGATGCATATGACCATCACGTTTGAAATCAGGGTTTGGTTACGTAAAGGAAAATTAAAACTAACCTAGCACTTGTAAACAAAAGTTTTAAATTGCGTGAGTTCAGATTTCAATCATATACCACCCCCATTATGCTCTTATTTTAGTCAAATACAATGAGCCGGCTTATAAATAGCAGCAGTTTCGCTCCAACGGTAAAAGGTTTGTACTAAAGCCGACTTCAACCTTTTTCGACAGACCTCACCTGTCGTCAAAATCTCGTGACTTTGGTGATCGTAGCAGCCTCCACGCTAATATTGATCGTGTTTGCGCTCAGAAGGTTTTCAAAAGAATATAAAATCAATGAAACTGTTGCATACATTTGCCGGTAGTTAAGTTTCTACAACCGTGAAAGAAAAACCTGAATTTATTTTGCATAAATAATGTCATCTATTTTGCGTACTGTCGAGTTATTCCACCTACCAAAGTCAACATCGGAAAAAGAAGGCTATCTTTTGAAATCGGAGTTTTCTTTTTTTTGGTTATTGATGAAAATAAAATATTTATTAAAGTGTTAAGGAATACTGTAATGAAACTGACCATTTATAAATTTTCAATGCACAAAGAACCATTGATATTTGAATGTGCAAAAAACAGGTGTGATATGATTTAGGATTGTCGATATCAGAACACACAAGCTGACATTCCACGACATCTGCTAGACAGTCGTTTTAATGCCTGTTTTATGACAAAAGAATGAATTTCCACCTTTTTCATTTTTTCGTCTTTATTGTGGCTTGCTAATTGATTTGTATCCAATGATGTGCATCTATTGAAGCGAATAAATATAGTGGAAGACGTACTTTTGTTATTGTGGCAAAAGAACCGTAATTATGGGGAGCTAAATTTATGAAAAAGCAACATGGTTGTTTGATAGTTGTATTTGTGTTACAGAAAAGAAAAAGACCATCACAACAGATTTTCAGATGTACAATTGTAGAAATAAATAATATATGGATACCATATACTGTATCGATAAGTGATCTCCCAATCAATTCTGTTAATGGTGGTAAATTAAAGAATATTACCTGTAAAAATCTAAGGGTGCATTCCTTTTGGGTGACCAAGATCAGGATCAGTGATCCAAGATCACTTGCAACATGGTGCATCAAAGGAACTGAAGAATCTACATGTGCTCTGAGCTGGTCACAGATTTATTGGCTCCTCTGTTATGTCATGATGCAAGGGATATTGGATTATTGATCCTGATCCAGAAAACAGAGTTAACAATTGATGTGGCATTAGCAGTTGAGAATGACCTCAGCAGAAGCCCCTTGTATATTATGGGTGTGCCAGCTACACCCACTTTTGAACCTGTATCTATCAATTTATAAAAGCATTTATTAGTGTGAACTCAAGAAAACATTACCCTTGTCAGCTTACATTGTAGACCAAAAAACCTTAATTTGTAGCTTATCATAATTGGGGAGGGGGGGGGGGGGGGTCTATAAATAAAGTGTCGAAAGAGGTCAAAAGTTGTGGAGATGGTTGAAATCCATCGGTGACAACTCTAGAACTTTACATTTACAAGAATGTAGTTAACCAGTCTACAGTATTATTAACAGCTTTATTATTTTGCAATCTTTTGGTAGCGTGTGTACTATCTTTCACTGGAGTACTACATGGGCCGTGCACTGAGTAACACTATGATCAATCTGGGAATCCAAGGAGAGTGTGACGAAGCCATGTATCAGGTAACGTCTACTATAAAGAGCAATTAACAAATGGTTTCATTAGCAATTTAGTTTTGATTGTAATTTTTCATATTAATAGCTCAATAGGGGTAGGTACAGTGTAAGCCCTGTCAAATGTTTTTGTAGCAGCAACCAAGATAGTGGAAGTAGTGGGCAGTAAAGACCAGAGATGAATTTGATGCAATTGCAAATAAGGATTACTTGTAGTAGTGAACTCTATAGAGTGTGGCAGTAATTGTTTTCCATGGCAAAATTGCCAATTGTCATGGTTTCTGTTTAAGGTGACTCAAAACAGTTTCCAGCACTTTCCAAGACTTAAATTTTGATGGGTCATAATTACCACTCTTTATCAATTGATGCTATAATCATGGTATCAAAAAACTGCCCAATCATTGGTGAACACATTGGTATTATTTTCGTGACACAACAGGTTACCTTAGCAACACTATGACCTGCTAAAAACACCCTTAATTTCAGCTTTAAACGTTTATATTTCAAAAACGGCAAGGTGAAATTTTTTCTTATTATGGAATTTTGATAAGCAGGATAAGATGCAACTTTGGCAAAGTTTAAAAAAATTCTGTACATGGGATTCAGAGCCACCTTAAATTTTCAAAAAGTTAAGGTGGCTCTGAACCCCATGTACAGAACTTTTTAAACTTTGCCAAAAGTGGAATCTTATCCTGCTTATGGAAATACTATAATAAGAAAAAATTTCTCCGTGCCCTTTTTGAAATATAAGCACTTAAAGCTGAAATTAGGGGTGTTTTTAGCAGGTCATAGTGTTGCTATGGTAACCTACTGTGTCACGAAAATAATACCAATGTGTTCACCAATGATTGGGCAGTTTTTTGATATCATGATTGTAGCATCAATTGATAAAGTGTGGTTATAATGACACATCAAAATCTAAGTCTTGGAATGTGCTGGAAACTGTTTTGAGCCACCTTAAATTATACTAACTTTCAGATCAGATCAATTGGCACAATTTTACGTGTATGTCCCGAGCAAGTTAACTGTCTTGTCTTTTGAACAGGTTGGTCTGGAGATGGAGGAGCTAGAGGAAATAGAGGAAGATGCTGGTCTTGGAAATGGGGGTCTTGGAAGATTGGCGGCATGTTTTCTGGACTCTTTGGCTACTTTAGGGTATCCTGCCTATGGGTATGGCATCAGATACGAGTATGGAATATTTAAACAAGGAATTGATGACTGTGGAAATCAGGTATCAAATTTGTTCTGTTTCCAATTGATAGACTTTGAAATTACATTATTGCAATATTGCTTTTCAATTTCATTCAATAATTTAATTATCTTATGACTTGAAACTTTTGAAATCAGTTAGCAGACAGTAAGTATTATGAATCAAGTTAAAGATGCTAAAGGTCAGTGGACCATCATGATAGCAAATTTGGGAATGGAGGTGTCATTTATTGTCCAGAAGAAAATGAAAGTTTGTATTAAGTTACAGGACTGTGTGTTCAAACACTGATATGGTCAGGAGTTATTTTGAAATTACTGTCAGTAGTATTTTATCAGAGAATGCTTGGTTCAGTTGTAATGGGGAATGCATGACTACTAATTAAGTTGAGGGTTGTCCAGTATACCTGATCCATAATGGGTCGCCAAACTGGTGATGGTTCATGATGGATCGTGACGTCCTGTCACCTTTTGTCAGTCCACAACATGTCGGCAATTGAGTGTCGTCCTCTACACTTGTACTTATGTTTGTGGCATCATTAGTTAGACATGAATATTTGTTACACTTCTTTCGCTTGTGTTTATTTGTGTTGTTTGCTGGTCGTCATGATCCATCACGATCCATTTTGGCCACCCATTATGGATTGGGTGTATTGGACATGTACATGTATGCTTAAGTTAATTCGTTATTCAGTCTGACTCACTCATGATGCCTCTAGATTGAGTTGCCTGATGACTGGCTTAAGTTCGGGAACCCCTGGGAGAAAGCCAGACCAGAGTACATGATTCCGGTTCAGTTTTATGGAAGAGTAGAGTCAGATATTAGTGGAAAAAGCCATCGCTGGGTTGATACAAGTACAGTTTTTGCTATGCCTTATGATCAGCCCATTCCAGGCTATGGAAACAACACCTGCAACACCATGAGATTGTGGGCAGCAAAGTCTCCAAAGGGTTTTGATCTCTCCTACTGTAAGTCTATATGGAAAACACCTTTTATGAAATGGGCAGAAATATTGGCTCCTAATTCTGTTCGATTCCTACTGAAATAAATTTGTCTTTAGTTAGAAGCAAACTCAATACAATTTAAGTTACATATTAAACAGCGCCTTTCTCATTAAATGTTATGTGGTCTTTGACAACCAAAGGCACGTGACAAAATGTCTTGGTACACGACTGGAAGTTCAGATTCGTGGTATAATTTATTAAAAAAAAGTCTTGAGCATATATCCTAGTTTTAGTAGCATGAAGTGACTAGGAGTATTTCTGCTCCCCCCCCCTTGATGGAATGCTAGTCCATCGCAAGGTTACCCCCGACATTAGATTTGCCAGTTGTAGCCATTTATACACCTGGGTGGAGAGAGACACTGTGAAAGTAAAGTGTCTTGCCAAGCAACACATCACAATGTCCCTGGCCAGTGAGTGGTGCAGTGGTATCATGGCTAGTGCATTCGACTCCAGAGCGAGTGGTCCAGGTTCAAATTCATGGTCAAACCGACAAGAATTTTGTTTTCTGAATTGCATCGTACAGCTGTAAATAGTGGAGACCTCCATTATAGCACTGACCACTCTATTACAGTCAGTTGACTCATGAAAAAAAGTCAATCATTTGGCTTTATTTATTTATTTATTTATTTATTTGTTTATTTATTTATTTATTTTATTTATTATAAGCTCTCTAATTTTTGTATTTTCAGTTAATGATGGAGACTATATAAAGGCAGTCCTGGACAGAAATGTAGCAGAGAACATTTCAAGAGTTTTGTATCCAAATGATAATGTAAGATTTACATGTATATTGAAAATTGAATTATAATAAGAAGTTGAAACTAATAATAATATTACGCTTTGAATGATAATTGCTTTGAATCCAATAATTGATTTGAACATTGTTTTCAGTTTTTTGAAGGGAAAGAGTTGCGTTTAAAGCAGCAGTACTTTATGGTCAGCGCTACTCTTCATGACATTGTGAGAAGATATAAAGCTCCCAAATTTGGTTCCAAAGAAGCAGTAAGGACAAACTTTAACGACTTTCCTGACAAAGTAAGTGCAGCAGTTTATGTGTACTTGATCAATCCAGGTTATTTTATTATGTATACAATGTTCTTGTACACACAATCTAGCATTAAGATTGTGTTGTACATTTTATGGTTACTCGGTGACTTATGTACAGGTACATGAATGCATGTATTAGTGCTGGCATGGCCTTGTCTTTATTTCACACATTCTTGTTTTTTGTTTCTTTTTTTTTTTCTATTTGTCAAGCTTCTAAGCGTGGCAAGTTGTTTAATTTGCAGTCCATTTTCATCTACTGTATGTTGTGATACTATGTCAACTAACGGCCAGTAACTTTTAATTATTTAAATTAATTATAATTATAATTTGTTTGTCAGGTTGCCATTCAGTTGAACGACACACATCCATCCCTTGCTATTCCAGAACTTATGAGGGTATTTGTCGATGTTGAGAAACTCAGTTGGGAAAAGGTAAGTAAACAACAACAAAAACAACAAACAGACACTCTTTATGACAGAAAAATTGTATTCCAAGTATGGTATGTACGGTATCTTTTAAGCCTGGTTCTCACTTGTGAGATAAGCACAAGCATAAGCACAAGCATAAGCACAAGGGAGTTCAAGGATATTCACATTAGCAACATGCAGGTGCGCAGTGTGAGTCATGTC